>MU857244.1:0-16052 GCA_033296705.1 Chaetomidium leptoderma | reverse complement strand
AGTCAAACCTCACTGCCATGGCTGCCCATGCCTGCATGCTGCGCTGTACAGAATATCCCTGCCGCACAGCAGGCGGCCGATGGTTGGCTGATGCCTCCAAAGCCACAACACCGTCCTAACTTAGAGCGCTTTCTTGTGCGCCCGGGTTGGCAGCCTACTCAGGCTGCCACCTCACAGATGGTCGGACTGAATATGTATAAATATTGGCTCATCTTACCCGATGATATCAGTCCGAAGCCTTAACAAGGACTCGATTTTCAGACGCCAAACCACCCAAGCAAAAGCATCGCCCAATTCTTGAAATAATGGCTGTTTCCGAGTTTACGCCTCCCGTCAATGGCTGCGAGTGGATCACGAAGTACCGCAAGGATGGATCCTCATACAGGGCGAAGATCTCAGACTGCGGAGAGACGGACTGCAAGTGGTCCAGCAACTATATTCCGCAACAGCAATGAAATTGTAAGCAAGATTGCTCGTGCCTCATTTGACAACCTGTGCCCTAACATCTCAAGGCGCATGGAGAAAGCATGCTGCTGGGCAGGCAAAGCAGGTAGAGCGAAGGGCTTGACGGGAGAAGGGGAAGGGATGGGTCTGCCCTTGGTGCAATTAGTTAGGCCCAACTGAATTCAACATTCTTCATTTATGCTTTCATCAAAGCAGCTCGTATCTTCGAGAGGCTGTACAGGTCGTTCTCCCGCAATGCCTGGTCTTGGCCGTCCAGTGTCCACCCATCGGTTCCTGCCTTCGAACCCAGTTCGTCCCCTTCTCGCTTGCATGAGTCAAAGTCAATAATGACAGGATTATCTCCATCCATCATGATGTTCGATGGGTTGAGATCGTTGTGCACAAGTCCCAACTTATGCATGTGACGAACACCAGCTTCAATCCCACACAAGCAATGTCCCCTGTCAAAAGGTGTCCCGTCCTTTAAAATCTGCGAGAGGGTGACAGAGTACCTGGCAAAGGCGAGTCCTCTTATCCTCCCCTCCTTAACGATACAACCCAGGTATGGTGCGATGTTGGGATGAGGGTATCTTTTCAAGACTTCGCACGCCTCCACCTCAGTTAAGATCTGGTTGCCACAATCAAGATCGTCGAGCCCATAGTACAGAAGTCTGGGTCGCTTAAGGTAGGAGGTGGGAGGTAGAGGGTCCGGAGCTCGAGTGAACTTGGGATTAGCCAAAGGCCAGATTTGGTCCGCCGGAATTCTGGTGGTGTCTAGCCCGTTGACGTCAACGATAGAGACTCGGGTCATCCGCTGATTGGTCTTTGCGTAGAAGTATTCGTCGTCGGCATCTCGCAGGATGATTTTAGTGTGGTCAAATATGAGGTCGTCATCCTTTTCGACAAAGATCTCGCCATGCTCGCAAATTTCCATCACTGTCCATGTTAGACTGATACAAGCACTAACAGTATCGAATCAAATAAGGAGTAGAGTTACCTTGCTTGGTTATGAGGGGGTGACTGCAATGTTGTACCAGGGATCGCTGTACCGAAGCGGGAGAGAAAGTTTTCTGGGAGATAGGAGGCATGGATGGGTGCAAGAAATGTTTTTGTTGTGCATTCGCGGAGTCGCGGAATTATCCGCTCCGCCAGTCGCACAGCCCGCCGCCATGGTGAAGAGCACGTGCAAACCTCAGCCACTACCTGCTTATTACCCATTGCCGGGCTGGTTATCAGCTGAATGGATGGCCCATGAGCGTGCAGGAATGTTCGGCCTGGTGCGGGCATATTCCGGTTCCTTGGATGGTAAAGTTCAGTCCAAAAGTAAAATTGCTGGCGTCGCTTCGTTCGTCAGTGGCGCGGCCCTTCGCTACGCTACGGGGCGCTTCCTTCCTCTCTCTCGCTCCTGGTAATTTTCCTGTCCCTCTCCGGAGGACAATCGGGTTAGGGTTGAATAGGGGGGACGAAGCGACAATATCCTGTCCTTCGGACAACAACTCCAATGATAGGGTCATATCTCATCTGTTGTTGAAGCACGAAGATTCTCTTCGCGGGCGAACGCGCGAGAAGCCTGGATGCTCGCTCGCGACGCGTCAACCTGCGATATATTAGCTGAAGAAAAATTATTATAACCAATAAATATTACATAGAGCTTCGTCTTGTTCCGGCAACTTGAACAGTTGATAACAATCCTACCGTTTCCGCGAGCGTCGTAAACTGGTCAATATTTTGCTCCGTACGGCATCTGGGACATGTCCTGCGTGCCGCAACCGCCTCGGCAACGTCGTCCATGGTGACTGTGGGATCCGTCCATAGCAAATCTCAGAGTTGGAAGGCGACAGAGTGCAGATGGTGGTAGCGGCGGTGGTCGCGATGGTCAAATGTTCGGAAATATAACGTTAGCAGTTTCGGTTGTTGGGCAGTTGCGCGTGTTAGAGAGATTCGTGGTTGGATGACGTCACGGATGACTGAACAGTACTCGGCCGCACCGACCGGTGGTCATACGAGACGGAAAAGGCCATGATCTTCCGGTTGCCCTCATCCTCGCGCTTGACAGCACGGAAGAGCTCGACGATGCTCCGCACTGGCCATAAAGAAGGACTGGTGCCTGGTGATGAAGTTGCCAATGAATGGCGATAGCTTGGCTCCACCTGGAGCCCCTGACCTTCGCATCGTGGCTCGTCGTCGACCGAGTGTTGGCTCTCGAAGGCTCCACGAATCCCCTTGCCAAACGACGCCTCACAACCCTCCTTGCTGCACTGGACATTTGCGGCCCACCGAACGCGGCGAGTTTGACAGCCTAGATAAGTTTGACAGCCTAGATATTACACTCGAGAGCCGCACTGAACCTGCCGATTTTGACGGCCTGGAGTTCATGCTCGAGCGGCTCATGGACTGTGCCGTGTTTAGCCGCTTAAGCCTAGTGTCGAGGCTATCAAGCTCGCCGCGTTCAGTAGATCAGTGACGGCACGGCGTGGCTGCACCGCTGTGGCCGGCGCCATGCGCCACAGGAATCACAGTTTTGCATAGCCTGCTTCTTGGGGGCAATAATCTTGCTTCGCGCTGTATGCAGCACGGGGGTCGACATGCACTTGGCGCTAGATGAGAAGGACGCCGACCTGGCACGGGAAACTCCAAAATAACCCTCGCTGGTGGCGTCTGCAAGGATCTTGGGAGCCGAGCAGCGGCAGCCGCACGGAATTCTTGGTATACACATCGCGTCGACCTTAACGGCGATTGGTTCGTGCGTTAAGCCACACAATAACCCCGCATTTGGGCGCTGTCTCTCGTCACGTCTTCTCGGCACCATTTTGGTCACTCTTTCGACGTTGGGATCATGGTACAAACCACGGCCCCGCCACCATGTCCTCCATCCCAGACCTCATCCGGGACAACAAGCTGGAGACGAGCTTTGACGGCAAGTTCACGATCCACCATTACGATGACTCGGATGACGAGGAGCGCAGCCGGTCCAACCAGCGCTCCGAGTACTGGGAAGAGGGTGAGCCGCTGGCCCGCGGCGGCTTCGGCGAGGTCTTGCTTCAGCGCTGCGTCAAGGGGAAGCGCACCCACGAGTTGCGTGCCGTCAAGAAGATTACCCGGTCTATTTCACAAGCCAATCAATTCGACTATGTATCCGAACTCGAGACCATTGCCAAGTTCTCCCACAGACGAGTAAGTGGATGACTGGTTAAGAGAGTGTGTCATTAGGTAACGTTAAGAGAGACGCTAATTAAGGCCTCGCCTCTACAATAGTACTCTAAGTGCTTTGTCAAGCTCCTTGGATGGTACGATACCGATGACCACTTATTTATCGCCATGGAATACTTCCCCCTGGGTGACCTCCAACAACACATGTCCAAAACCGGGCCAATGGCCGAGGCGGGTGTTTGTGTCATAATTTACCAGGTGCTCGAAGGACTGCACTACATGCACCGCGAGGGCTTTGCACACCGTGATATCAAACCAGGGGTAGGTGCCCCCGTCCCTCTATAGGGTCTCATGTCTTGGTCATAGACTGACTAATAGATGCCTACAGAACGTGTTGATCAAGTCACAGCCGCCCCAGAGAGACTGGTGGGTCAAGCTCAGCGACTTCGGGATCAGCAAGCGCATCCCAGGATTAACGGAGATGCTGTCGACAGTCAAGGGCACCCCACAGTACATGGCGCCCGAACTCGGTACCTACGAGCGAGGGAGCGCGATCCAGGTTGACCACCGAGCTGGTGACATGTGGTCCCTCGGCGAGATGGCACACCGCATGCTCACCGCGACAGCCACCTTCTCCTCCCACGCCACCCTATTCCGCTACATGATTTGGCCCGACTCGTTACCATTCCAGGAGCTGGCCAAGCACGGCTCCAGCGGCGACGTTGAATCTTTCATCCGCGCATTGATGAGGCCGACGCCCGAACATCGTTTGACCTCGGACAAGGCCCTGGAACATGCGTGGATCCAGCCCTGCAGCCCTCTAGAGTGGGCCTCCCTCCATCAAGAACATCCACACCAGCGTATGCGATATTCCTTATTCTTCTTTGTCTCTCCCTCCTCTTCCCGCCTTGACCGACTTATCTAGTCGTTAGGCTAACTTTCTTGTGTATAGCATAAGATCCAACATAAACCCCCCAAGCCTCCCCGCTGGCAAGAGCCCTGATTTCTGGGCTACAGGGTCATCAATGGTTTCGGTCCTGTCCCCTGGACAAGATCGGGATCCAGGGGGAGCGGGATCGTCGACGGCGACCGGCCAATTGGAAGGTACCAAGCCAGCTCCTAGCAGAGATGGTATTCGTCACCCTGCAAATACGGTGCCGCCTTTGCAAGCGGTGGTCCAGCCGGAGAAAGATATTACTGTAGCGGAAAGCAAAGAGGATTTTGAGCCTAATCAAGGGTAAGAACTGTCCATTTTGTAGTTCCTTGGAAATGGAAAGCATTTCCCTCATCTGACTTCTTCAATAGGCGATCGCACATTTCAATGAAACCACTGCCTCACAGGCTTGTTTCTACCCCAGGGGCCATCGCTAATAGCAGCAAGAACCCAATAGCTGTCCACGCCGAGAAACCCAAGTCAACAGGAGGAGTCAAAGACCCACGACTCCTCGCGTCGGGCTCGGACGACGAGACCGTCAAGATCTGGGATCCGGCGACAGGCCAGTGCGTATCGACGCTGAAGGGCCATGCTTCTGATTTTTCGGTCTGGTCAGTGGCCTGGTCGCACGATGCGACCCGGCTCGCATCGGGCTCGGGCGACAAGACCGTCAAGATCTGGGATCCGGGGACAGGCCAGTGTGTATCGACGCTGAAGGGCCATGCTTCTAATGTCAGGTCATTGGCCTGGTCGCATCTGTAGACTCTCATATCATAGGGAGGGGGCGACAAGACTCTCCTTACAGAATGGCTTCACATGGTATGCAACACAACTTTGCTAACTTTTTTTTTTCCCCCTTGTTATACTTGTTTTTCATATATCTCTGCTCAATTGAAGGGTTTGGGAGAAACGATTACTTTATACTATTTGGGTTTTGCCACCAGACCAACTCGTGACGTACCAACTTGCCACATAAGTCGCCCCCCCCCCCCAATCGCGCACCCCCACCTTTCGCGCACGCGGTTCCACACCCACGTTTTTCACTACCCCTGATTAGCACCGTCAGATCAGTGCGTATACGGACAAGCAAGAGAGACAGTGGAGCACTTCCTGTTCCGCTGCAGAAGATGGACGACATACCGAACAGAGATGCTCGGATGCATAGACATGCAGAGAGGCAATATTTCCTTCTATCTAGGAGGGAAAACACCATCGGATGAGAAAGAGTGGACTCCGAATATGGCGGCCGTTCGGGCTACTATACGGTTCGCAATGACCACAGGCCGGCTTGACACGAATCAACTTCAGGCCGACCAACACACCTAGCCCACCACAGCTGACCGAACCCACACACCTCACCTCGTGCTACGGACAGCAGGCGCCGCTTCAGCCGCCTAAGATAGGACGTTGAACACTTGGGGAATCGCCTCCAAGCCAGCCTACCCACAACCTCGCTAACCCACGAGAATCCGCAGAGAAATGGTAGAAGAGAGAGCATAAGCAAGAATGGACTTTTTTATGGGCTTTAAAAAGATCAAGGGAATAACCACACTGGCCCCTGCAGGATGGAATTCAGCTCTAGGAACTGATCCATTGCAAACTGATTCGTAGCCTGCAGCGCCTCTCTCCACCTATCGCTCTTGACCTGCTTGTGACAAACCGTCCAGGTCCAAGACTCTGAAAGGGTTCGCTAGAGGTATCAACAACGTTGGACAATGGTTTAGTGAAGCTAAAGGGTTTATAACAACTAGTATCTCGTACAATACTAAAAGGGTATCTTAATACTATAATTATATTGCTTACTGGAGAACTCCTAGATCGGTGTCCCCGCCGCCGTTGAAGAGACGGATCTCGGGGGAGATGACGGACGGGTCAGTGTCGGTGTCTTTGGACGGGTCTTCCGGGGGGTCGTCGCCGTCGTCGTCGTCGTCGGTGGGCGGTACTACTACTCCTGCTACTACTGTTACTAGTCGTGGTAGTGGTGGTGGTGGTGGTGGTGGTGGTGGTGGTGGTGGGTCCCCGACGCCTCCTAGTACCGCTTGCAGTTCTGAGGCTGGGGCTGCTGGGGGCGGCGGTGGTGGTTCTGTTAACAGCAAGCTTGGGGACGGGATTGGGATGGGTGTAGAAAGAGAGAAGTCTGGGGGGTACTTTGCTGCTGCGGGTGTGGGGGGCTCGCCGGGACGGCTGAAGGAGAAGAATAAAGGGGTGGTGGTGCAGATGAGGGAGCGGCCGGTTACGCCGGTCAGGGCCAGGGACGGGCCACGTCATGGTGGGAAGGTCCCGGCGTCGGCGGCGGGGCAGAGGAGGGCCGGGGAGAGTCCGTCTTTGTTTAGGTTTGGGAGGAAGACTGCTGCCCGTCCATCGGGGGGTGGTGGTGGTGGGGTGGAAAAGGGGAATGTTGGCGATATGGGAGGGGGGCTTCCTCCGCCCCCTCCTCCTCCGCCTGTGCCGACGCCGACGTACTACGTGCCTGGGGCGTGGATGCCACGAGGGCAGTCTGATGAGGGAGCGGTTGGAGATGTGTAGTTGCTATTTTGTGTGGTTTTGGGCCATAAATTTGTCTTGTGTCGTTTACGTCTGCGTATGGTGTTTTGCTACAGGTAGTTTACGTTCTGCTCGGATATCTAGGCAGAAACCGTTTGCCAGGGGTATTCTCTACTCTACTTTAGTGTACTATGCCCCGGGCTAATAAGTCATGATAGTAGATCAAACATTTGGCAAATTTGGGACGCTACGAGACAACATTGTTATCTCAGACGAATCTCGACGGCTTACACCAACACGGCGCACGTGGCTAGCACCGGCGCTAGGCAGCCCACGCACACCACGCGCACCCGGGGCACCCGGTGCAACACTCCATTCACGCCCTCTACAGCACCCTGTGCAGCACCATATGCACACCTGCTGCGCCGAAGCAAGGGGTGGTAGGTTGTGGAAAATCTGACCGAGTGCTCTGATCGAAATATGGACCCCGTCCCCGAGCATAAAGCTGGCTTCCCGTCCCCGAGTGTCTTGGTCTTGCCGCCAACTTCCTGTTGACCAGCCCGCTCTCTCCAGGCCCCGAACCTTCGACGCCAAAGTCGCTACTACCACCGCTTCGCATTTTCCTCGCGTACACGCCCCTTATACCGCCTTGGCCATTTAAGGACGCGCGCCGCCTTCGTGACGTATGACTGCGATGAAACGACCTCGTTGACTTGGACGTCTGCGCCGGCGAGCCACAGTACCAACGCAGGACCAAGGTCGACACCACGACACTTGTCTGCCACGGATAGCCAGGCCGAGGTAGTATTTCCCATCTCGCCAGATCTGGTGGCCCTTCAGGACGGTCTCGTTGTCGGTTGTCGTCACGTAGCTTGTGTCCCAGTGGTATGTGAACAACAGGTCTCCGCGCCGTCCGGCCGCGTGATAACATATCCATACGTCTAGACTGCTCAAAGCCTTGGCCAGATCTTAGGCAGTTATCTCACCAAGCCTCACAACCACCTTCTCGATGTATCGGACTCCCACCGCCACGCCGTCCTCGTCCTGGAACTCCTTTTCATCCCCAAAATCGACATTGTCTTTCTCCAGACATGTCAGACACGTCTCCACCACCTTACAGTACACCGTGCCCATCTTACGCCGCAACGGGCCACTAGCCAGCCGCAAGAGGCGGTCCTTCACCCGCTCCGGATCCTTGAGCAGCTCCGGACCGCTCATGCTGCCGTCCGATACATCTAGTCCTGGACCCAGCAAAGGCGAGCCGGAGCCAACCCCACAGTCGACGAAGCTCTCCCACAGCCCAATCTCGAGCAGGCAGACGCCCAGGCTGTAGATGTCGTGGCGCATCTCGTAATCAACATGGAGTGACATGCCCTGCCTCTGCGGATGCCGATAGAGGTTCTTCTCCCAATCGTCGTCGCCTTTGCGAGACGTTTTACCCTCGGCTTCGCGGAGCACGTCGAAGCCGACGAGCGCAACCGTCTCGCGAGCTACCTCGGCATTCCCGGTCCCCTCATCCAATCTGATTCCGGGC
Source organism: Chaetomidium leptoderma (assembly GCA_033296705.1). NCBI lineage: Eukaryota > Fungi > Ascomycota > Sordariomycetes > Sordariales > Chaetomiaceae > Chaetomidium > Chaetomidium leptoderma. The sequence goes on along the minus strand of MU857244.1, from coordinate 7,506 downwards.
AGCTGGGGGTGGCAGAGGAGGATCGTCTCCGGTCGGATGTTTTTGTGCACAAAGCCGTAGAGGTGGACGTAGCTGACGGCCACCGCCATCTGCCTTGCCAGGACAAAGCGCTCTGACAGCGAGTCATGGACACGGTCCGCCCCACCAAGCAGGCGGCCCCGCAGACTCTCCACATGTGAGTGGGTTGCGGGGAGGCGGAAGACGAAGGCAAGGCCCGCGGGAAATGTGGGTGTTGCTCCCGTCCCTGTTAGTGCCTCGTCACCCACCACTTCTTTCAGGATACCCTTGCACTCGAGTAGGCCGAAGGTAGAGGGGTCTGCGTGGCGTAGCCTCCGGGCGAAGTTGCGGATGTCGCGGATCATGGCGTTTGCAGAGGTTCGGGACACGCAGGTGACAGGGTCCAGCAGCACGCTCTGTTGGTTGTCGGCGCGCCGGGCGGTGCTAGTGGTGCTGAAAGGGACTGGGCGGATGCTCCCGGCCACCAGACCCTCAAACGAGAGGTATATGTTGGGGCGGTCGGTGTCGGCGGTGCTGACGTTGATCGCGCGGCGCATGGACTGGGCGGCGGGTAGGGACGCTGAGAGCCCTCCGTGGGCGATCCGAGTGTATTTCGTCTACCTAACGACGACTCTACGAGCATAACTGAGCTTGAGAAAAGAAAGGACAGAAGAAGAGAATTGCCAACGCGTGGCAGCAGTTTCTGCCTGTTCAGGTGGGGGCCGCGGAAGGGGCAGGTGCGATGGAGCCGCTGGCTGGGAGGCGCTCCGGGGTCGGCGCTCCGGGGCCGGCGCCCCGGCCCCGGACATGGCCGAGGGTCACCGAGGCCTCTGCAGGGCTCAGCCCGTTACAATAGGGGCGGTGCTAACATGCATAGGCATATAATAGAGGTAGGTACTTAGGTACGCACTCTCGGCAGTCGACGGAACCCAATGAGGTTTGGCTAGACAGACCGCTTAGAAATGAGAGGGGGGACCTGTCACGGGCACAGCCCGTTCTATGTCAAGGGTTAGGGTTGTAGATATCCAGGGGAGGGTTGTAAGGCAGGACCCCAGAAGTGGGGTCCTGCGGATGTGGCCTGTCGTAGAAAGGGGTAGACGCAGAGACGGTGGAACGGGACGGCCTTTTCCAGGTATGCTTGGCCAAACGGCCTTACTGCCAATTGTCTGGCACACCCTGTCTGGCGGCGTGCCGTCCAGAGTACGGAGGTAATTAACAAGTATTCCGTATTTCCAAGTGCGAGATCCGTCACCGGCCCGGCCAATCAAGTGTCAGGGGATGTGGCGCGGCTGCTGGGCTGTGTTCGCTCCGCCCCCCCGCATCGTCAGCTCATAGCCGTGGTGCGGTGCGCCGCTCTTTCAGGCACCAATCTGACCCTCGCCTCCGCGACCAAGCCTACTTCGTTCTGCTCCCCATAGACAGCTGCATTTCAAACCGGAGACGAAGGTCACGCCCTGAAGCGACGAGAACACCTCTCGGTTACCTACCGTCACCGACAGCAATCACATCCCCAGGCCCTGATTTCCCGGTTCAACCGCCGCCATGTTGACGGGATTGGAAGCCTTCAGCATGGCATGCAACATCATGCAGGTGATCAGCTTCACCGGCGAGGTAATCTCGACCTTCCAAGCAATCCGCCACGGCCAATCTCCCGATGTCAGCATTGCAGTGACAGCAAAGCAAATGCCAGAGGCATTCGAGGCCCTCTCTCAGTCCCTGGAGCAAGGGCAAAAGCCCCTGAACAAGGATGACGCGGAGATGGCAGACCTTGCCGCCCAATGTCTCGCTGCCGCGGCCGCACTCAAAGTCGAGTTGGACAAGATTTGGGACAGCACTAAAGGTTCCTACAGAGCTGCTCTCACTGGCACCGTGAAGAAGATGTTCAATCAACGGAAGATCGACGAGCTCGAGAAGTTGTTGCGAGCCCTCCGGGAAATTATGGAACAGCGTCTCCTTCATCGTATCTGGTAAGTACCCACCTGGCACCTACGTCCGTCTTCCGATTTCGTACCATGAGTCGCGAGGGTGTTGAAGCCAGTTTGCTGCCCAAGAGCTGTGTGGCGAAAGAAGAACTAATACGCCGGCAACGAACTAGCACGCAGAATGATGCGATGTTGCTCCAACAGGACAAGGAGTTTGGGCATCTCCATGCTCAGCTGCGCCACTTCATTGACGCAATCGCGGCTGGTGAAACCCGCCTCGCCGGACTCATCCGTGACGAGTCTGAATCCGTTAAGGAGCACCTCGCGCTCCAGGGCGATCAGCTGCGCGACGATATAGCCGACCTGTCCGCGCGTGTCACGTCTGAAGCTGCCCAAACCCGCCGTGAGATCGCTCTCAGAATCAAGGAGACTGCCACCGCACAAGCCAGCGAGGCGGAGCATCAGCAGCTTCTTATCAGCCTGGAGTACGAGACGCAGAACGAACGGCGCAACCAGATTGTGGACTCCTATGCCGACACCTTTCGTTGGATTTTTGACTGTCCCAAATATGAGCCCGATGAATGGTCAATCAGAGCACAGTCGTCCAAATCATTCTTACGCTGGCTGCACTCCGAAGGGTCTGCGCTGTACTGGATCAGCGGAAAGGCCGGATCGGGAAAGAGCACGCTCATGAAATTCTTGGTCGACGAACCACAAACTGAGGCCGAACTAGGCGATTCCGCCATTCTTTCCCACTTTGTGTAGATGGCGGGTCACAAAGTGCAGCGAAGCATCCATGGGCTCAGCTGCTCCCTCCTCCGCCAACTCGTTCAAGACGACCGCGGTCTCTCCGCCTGTGTTCTGGACAAAATCCCGCGCACCAGAGGGTACAAGTTTTTTGCTGACTGGTCCGCCCAGGACTTAGAAGCGGCACTTCTGGTCGCCTTGGCAGAATCTACAAAACCGGTCTGCGTGTTTCTGGACGGACTCGATGAGGTCACCAACGAGGAGCAAGGAAGGACGCTGGATCTCGTGGACAAGATGTGTTCCCGGGTACCACGGCTTAGAGTATGCGTCTCGAGTCGTCCTGAACCGATTTTTCAGACGCGGCTCCGCAACGTTCCGGCGCTACGCCTTCAGGATCTGACGCGAGAAGATATCAAACAATACGTCTCTGGGGCCCTCGGCAGCGCCTTCGACGCTGGAGATCCAGAGTTCCGGGACCTTGTCGAGAAGATCTGCAACAAGAGCGATGGCGTGTTTTTGTGGGTCTCCCTGGCCATTAAGAGTCTTCAGAGAGGAAATCGGGACGAAAACACACTCGAAGAGCTGGAGAAGCGTCTCGAGACGTTGCCCAAAGACCTACATCAGCTTTACGAGAGCATGTGGCACCGCCTTAACGACGACGAAGCCATATATCGTGAGGACGGCGCACAGTTTCTCAACTATGCGCTCGGCTACGAAGATATTGGCTTCGGTCTTGATCTCTCGCTCTTGATGTGTACCATTGACCAGCTCACGCTTGCGCGGGAGGGGTGTCTCCGGCGCAAAATTCTGGAAGAGAACTACTCGCCGCTTGTAGTCGAGTGGATACCCTACGTCAGGAAAACGGCCAGGCAACTGGAGATCCGGTCCGCAGGCTTGCTTGAGATCACAAGAAATATGTGGGGCGAACCGTCGGCTCGGCTGATCCACCGCTCAGCGAAGGAGTTCTTGGAGAACACACCCCGCGGCCAGCAAATTCTGCAGTATGATAAGTCAACCGCGGAGGACCGCATGTCCAACATTATCTTGGCCACGATTGCCCTTCAGCACCCGGGAGTTGTCCAACATGGTCACCACGTCGCCATGCAACAGACCAGTCTCAGCGAGATCCTCGAGGGAATCCGTAGACTCTCCCAGCAGAGCCGTCTGTCCAGCGCAAAAGTATTTGAGGTGATGAGGCACGCCAAGGCCTTCTTCCAGACGGGACTATGGGTATCATCACACCGCCGATCGCTACTGCACCTGATCACTCCCTTGTTGCCGCAGCGCGACCGCTGTACGCTGCCCCGGGCGAAACCGAACGGTCTACCGGCGCCGCTGCGTCCCGACCTCGATTTTCTAGCGATCGCAGTTCGAGCAGGGTTTCTTGACTTCGTTGCTCCTACCCTCGACGAGCTGGAGAAATCCTCTGCGACCGGCCCACTACACGCCGCATACAAGGGTCATCTAGTCACCACCGCTTGCGAGGGCGCAAGCTACCAGCTCATCGGACACAGGATCGCCATGGCGGAGTATCTCCTTCGCAGGTGGAGTAACACCGGCCTTGGGCATTGGGGTTTTTATTTTCCTGAAACCATCGACCAGGACTATATGCACCGTTGCACGGTTTGGGGTTTTACTTCTCCCGAAATCGTCGACCAGGACTTTATGCAGCCTTGCACGCCGATCATGGCAGTCTGCCGTCTTGCGTTCGCCGCGCCGCGCCTCTGTTGGGTTTGGGAATCCCTGGAATGTATGCTTCGGAACGGTGAAGGAGGCACGTTGGATGACCTGACGACAGTTATGTTCGTCGAGCGCCCTCAGCCCAAGTCAATGAAGGGTGCAGGACCGCACTCACCCGGTAGCCCAGGCGATGCCGCGGCCTCTGATAATTGGAGTGTTGAGCTGCATGCCCTCAACACCAACCAGACAATACCTCCTGGAAAGCGGTACCTCCTGTTAGAAGCCAACATGTCATATGTCTTTGGTCTTCACCAAAAGCTCCAAGGTCGAATCAGCGATACAACAGCCCAGGAAGCTTGCAATCTCGCGGCAGCCGAAATCGCTCGACACAAGGTGACGAAAACGGCGAAAGTCTGGCTCGTTGGCGATGGCGAACGCGACCCGCTCAATTTCTATAGGCCGGTGTCGGATGCCGAGAGCTCATACTTGCTAGAGCCCTTCTTGAACATCAGCGTAGGACGCTGTTTTTCTTCTGTCTGCATCCCAGGTCTAGGACACAGGGTACGAGAGGTAGCAAATCGTGGGATTTTGTATCCGCCGCATGAGCTGAGGCGGGATCTCGAGGATCGTAGACTGATCGTGGCGGAGGAGAATGTAAAGGACTGGCCACCCGAGCAATACGGCTGCTGATTGTCCTAAAATATGCCACTCTTTGACTTTAACTGCAACTGTAGCTGCCGAGGTAGATACCGTGCCGAAAGATCCAGAACGGTCACTTATACAATACCGGCTAGAGGCTTGAGACATCCAGATTCGATTAAGGTATATAGGTAGGTGGTAGGTACCTACCTTACAGGCATCTACCTCACCTTAACAACCAACTTCCCCCCACTGATCTCCCCCCTCCTCATCCTATCCAACCCCCTGTTCACACTCCCCAGCCCCTGCTCGACATTAATAATCTCCAGCGGGCTCACCAGCCCTTTCTCCAATAACCTCTCCAGCCACAGCACCAGCGCACTACCAACCGCAGGGACCTCATGAAAGAGCTTGATCAGCACCGTATGAAACAGCGCACCCTCGGGCGGACTCTCCTTGGGCAGTCCCGCCAACCCAATCAAGTGCGCCGAGAGCTGCTGCGTGGGGTTGTGCGGCGTAGCAGGCGGGGAGGGAGGCGGCGAGCCCTCTGTCGCTGCGGCCACCACGGCCGAGGATGCGAGACTGTCCGGGGACAGGGCCTGGAGCAGGCTGGCGGCGGAGTCGCGCCCGCGCGTGTCGATGCCGAAACGTTGTTTCGAAGCTCGTCCGCCACTTCACCTGCCTGGCGGCTCGATACTGTACCCACTCTGCGTCAATCTCTTCAGTGGGTTCGTGGTCTTTTGTGTCGTCTGGGGTGCCGGACTACACCAGGTAGTTGATTGGTACTGTAGCTCCTTCAGGATCTCCAAGCGCTTGATCAGGTGTTGCCGTCGAGGCTCCACTGAATTGGAACGGGCTCGGGCTCTTGTCTGCCTTCCCGAGGAGAAAAACTAACCAGTGATGTGTCTTCTGTTCGGGCTATACCTGGCTACAAGAGCCGTTTCTGGCGTGCAAAATGAATATTACAAGCATCACCCCTGCCTTTGCCAGAACCAGAAACGCCTTCACAAGGATACTTAGCAAAGGCAGCTGAGGGGCCTCGACCCGGGACTCCACCATGTTAGGATTTCTGCCTTTGCCAGAGCCGGAAACGGCTTCTCCGTGCAGAGTGACACGCTGCCTGGCTAGACCACGCTCTTGCGAATCTCGCGGCTATATGCAAAGACTTGCACGCCATTGTCACCCAGGCCCAATGCTACCCCGAAGGACGCGTCGGCCTTCTCCGCACCCTAGCCAGCCGACCCGACCTCGCTCGCCGCATCAAAGTTCTCAGGCTTGACTTCGACGGCGGCTATGCGGCACTCAAAGACGATGGCGACCGAGCCTTCGTTTTAGAACTTGCGGCGCGCTACGGATGGGCCCCCTCGCTTGAAAACATCGTCGAGACGGAGGATGGCCTCCAACACGTGCGGGCCGGAAGCGACCGAGCAGGCGAAAACAGGTGACCTATCAACCTCTTGTTGGCCATGTGCCCGAACGTCGAGAAATTCAGTACCAACATTGGCTACTTTCACGCGTTCGATCTTCTCCAGCCCACAACACTCCCGCACCTGAAGGATGTCTACATCACCCACACCGACACCGAGATGGGAACCCACCTTGACGCGCTGGAAGAATCATACCTTGCCGCCCCGTCCATGGAGACCTTCACGAGCCACATGACAAACAGCATCGGGGGCACGATCCTACCCCTGGGCAACCTGCGACACATCTGTCTTACGTGGAGCAGCATTTCGGGCGGGTGCCTCCGCACTTTGCTGAAATCGTGCCCCCAACTCGAATCCCTCGAGTACGAAGCGGGCGGCCCATTTGTTGGATTCGACCAGTTTAGCATCGCCAGAATGATCAAGCTCCTTTCCCTCTACGCGCCGCGGTTGAAGCGCCTGGATCTGGACTTTCAGGATGACCCCGAGTCCGAGGATTTGGACGATGACGAGGGGGATGACGAGCACGACTTCGAGCCCGCGCCGGGCTTTGCCTCGCTCTCGCACCTGGAGACCTTGGTTGTCAGATACCGCGCTGTTGTCCAGCCTATACCTTCGGCATGGCCTGAGGGGGGGGTGTGGCGCGGGACACTATATCTAGCCACCGTTTCGATTGGATCTCTAACGGGAGCCGGTTTCCGTTTTGGTTCCTCCCACAACAATAGATCCACTTCCCCAAGCTGTCTCACTCTCGGCTCCGATGTGTCTCGAACCACTACCGGTACCCAACTGTACTGTTCTGTTTTCTGTATTCTATATTGTGCACTTGTGTACACATAAATCTCAGAAATAATTTACACATCTGCCGAGGAGTATCGTATGGCCTCTGCAGCGCCCGCCGCCCCAGGCTTGCGTATGCTAGCCGCCACGAGACAAAGGGTAGGTGAAGCCTTCGATGATGTCGTAGTCGACGGTGTTGACAGCGATAGCCAGCATGATGATGCCCATCATGAACCCAGTCTCGTCGAAGTTGTAGATATCGTCATCCACGATACCGTACTTGGCCTTGACGTTCCGTACGAGTGCAAACCACTCGC
>MU857243.1:0-16071 GCA_033296705.1 Chaetomidium leptoderma | reverse complement strand
GGGGGGGGGGGGGGGGGTGGGGGGGGGGGGTGGGGGGGGGGGTGGGGGGGGGGGTGAGGAGGGGGGTGAGGAGGGCGAGGGGGTGGTTCACTCGATGAATAAAGAAGAAAAAGAATGTGTCCCGCAACCGGTGAATTGGAAACGGCAGTACAAAATTCGGGATAACTGGGCCAGGGGGAAATGCGCGGTGGAGGAGCTTAAACTTGGCGGTGGTGAGATGGATTCTGATGAGGAGAGGGGGAGGAAAATGCTCGTCAAGGTGGTTGAGGGTGTTGCGGTCACGGCTGACAAGGACGGGGGACTGCGCGCCTGGGATCTTAAGAGTCGGAGCTTGATCGCGCAGATTGGCATTGGGAGCTTCGGATCTGACGCCGCGCCGAGTTGCATCGCCGTGGACGAGGCCGAGTTTGAACGGGGATTGCTAGACCTGGCGCTGGGCTTCGATGACGGAAGCTTTGGGGTCTGGAGACTGTTCACCGCTGAGAAGCGCCTGACACGACGATACCGGCATGGGAAATCGAGCAGTGGCGAGCTGATAGCCATGGCCTTCTCCTACCCGTACTTGCTGACGGCGACGGAGGCAGTCTTGGTATTGCTCTACACTTTTGAGGTTCCCAGCGTGACTGAGACTGGAGGAACCGTCCACCATCGCCCCGGAACTACGACTCCCGCCGCGTCCGGAAAGCTGTCTTCACCATATCTCCTGACGTCTCTAGATTCCCATACTTCACGACCGCCCCTGGCATTATCCATCCGCAGAGCGGGAAGAGCAACGGTTGCATCGGTGGCCTATACGTTCTCGACTTGGCGAGGCTGGTCCATTGGCATCCAGGACTTGCACATTCACGAACCTGCCTCCAGCAAAGCATCAGCCCCCGAAATCACCACCACCCGGATAGCATACGCAACACCAGTGGAGATGGACGGTGTTTCCCATGCCCCGTTAACTCCGCCGGCGACGCCTCGACGGGGGCGGAGGGATGGTAATCCCGACCTTGGCTCTTCAACAACGCCCACAGCTGCCGATTCGCAGACGCCCGAGCATGGGCCAACCACTCTGTGTTATACCCATCCCTATCTCCTAGCCACCCTTCCAGATAATACGCTAGTTTTGCACATGTGCACCTCCACAGCCTCCTCGCTCTCTATCTCGGATGGAATCCGCCTCTGGGGCCACACTTCGGGAATCAGCGACGCGGAGATCACCGCCCGCGGCAAGGCTGTGAGCGTCAGCACCCAGGGCGAGGAGATGCGCGTATGGGAGCTCGAGGGGCGGTCGGCCGGCGTTGGCAGCCGCAGCGTCGAGATCAGACCCTGGCAGTCGCCCAGTAGCGGCGGTGACCGGGGCAATCTCGCAGGAGACGGCGGCCCCTACCTCGGTGACCCGGCCGGTGGCTGGGATGGGAGGAGGAACTGGGTGGGCTTTGACGATGAGATGGTCATTGTGCTGAAAGAGGGGAAGGGGTCGCGGGAGAGCCTGATGGTTTACGACTTTACCTGAGAGCACAGCCCGGATGGCAACTGGTCGTTGGCCAGGCCTGCATTTCCCGCCACCGATCCTTCACCGATATTTGACCTAGGACGTTAGGCCAACCGCCATCATGAGCCTCACAGCGAGCCCCGAACGATTTGGCACAAGACCCAGAAGTTTCCATCCTGGCCGTGCTGTTGGCCTCTCCAACGACCTCGGACATTGGCTCCAGGCCCACCACGCAGCCGTTGAATTGGACGATGACACCAGTTCGCTAGGCTGCACTGCCTCCGAAAACCCTCTCCACCGAATCACATTCGCCCAAACCAAGACACGCGGCATACTGGGGCACCTTAGTCCTACCTGCAGAGCCGCATCCTGCAGCCTATAGCTGGGCAGACCGGATGCCATGTCGGAAGCCCCAACGCCATGTCGGTCTTCGGACCAGGCGTCAAGGACCAGGAATAACTCGCTCATTTGCGACAGCCTCTGACTTGAAGCTCTCACTTTCTGCCAGGCTCAATAGCTGCCTCCTTCCTGCAGATGGACCCTACACTGTACTGTCGAGTCAAGGCCACCAGTCCCAGCACCGGACAAGAACCAAGGAAACGAATTGGCCGAAAGACTCATCACAGGGCTGTTCGTGTCCTCGAAACGCCGGATCAACTCTGTGCACCATGCGGTGTTGCCTAGCTGGGGGACACGGACACGGACACGGACACGGACGCGCACACAGCAGCAGCAGCAGGATGAGTGCCGGAAGCAGAAACGAACCTGTGCTGCTGGCCACTCAATCCACTCAGTTCTAACTTACACAGTTGTCCAGTACTGTAACATTTCGGATGGTCGGATGTGGTCTCACCCTCCACCTCGCCCGATCCCGTCCGTCTTGTCCACCTGAGTAATCCAATAACATTACCATTCTCGAACAAAACCTGCTCTCAAAAAATTGCTCTTTTCCTTGCTTCCGCACACCACAACATACTTTACCAATTGCCCAGATGACACCAAACTTGTGTGTGTGTGTGTGCCGCCCTGTGTGATTGATAACAAGAGCGCAGTAGGGATGAACTTGCTTTCGAGTGAGACATTGACAAACCCCCCACCCACCAACCAACCTTCTTCCCCCCGCCCCTCTCAGATGACTACCGGACCAGAAAGTCTGTCTGAGACAAGGAGGGCGGGGGGGTGGTGAATTGACACACACGATTCGTCACCTGAGCAGTCATTTCGGTGGGTGGTGCTGAAGCCTCCCCTCCTCCCCCCCCCGCAGCCTTGCAGCATCCGCATTGTCCGCAAGAAGGAAGGGAAGGGGGTGTGATCAATTCGGGCTGGTCTGGCATTTACATACAAGTTTGGCGACCGTGGGGTGAACGGGGGTTTGATAGGTTCACGCCTCTGTTTCGGGGTTCGAGGAGGTGTGTGTGAATGGGATTCACAACCGGGGTGAGCAGGCGGGGGATGGGCAAGTGAGGCGGGGGGCTTCGCTTCATCAGGGAACTGGGCGACGGGATCCGTCAGTTATGGGTTGAGAGTAAGGCAACCCGCGTCCTCCTCGCGCATGGCATTGTTGTTGTTGTTTTTGGGCCAGTTTCATCGATTGGCCCATCTGCCAGGTACCCGGATGGGTGAATGCCTTCCAAGTGGCCAGCGCCGGGAAGTTGCTGGGTTCGCGGTGACAACACCCACCCCATCCTGCAGGGCCTCACCCCCGTGGCGCGTGCTTGCGCGTGCCTGCGCTGCAGAGCCAGCAGTGATTTAAGCTCTGGCCCTTGTCGGCGATCAGACCTGGGGTTGGCTGGACTCTGCTTGCCCCGGTCTCAGGTAGATCAGAAAGAAGGAAGAGCGCGGGAGATTGGACAATTGACAATCAGGGCGGCCGGATTCATGCGCTGCAGTTCCCGGGAGGCAGCCCATTCGGTGGGAAACTGAGCTGGCGGCATTCCGCCACAGTCGTGGTGGACGCTTGTTCGTTCCTCTTGATTCTGCGCATTTCCTGTGCAGTTGCAAGAATGGGGCCGGGGGGGACAGCACAGCGAGACGCTGATCTGGTGGTCCCAATCGGAGCGGCTGGGAAAACTATCGAATCGAATTGACCGCTTTAGAGTTTAGGGAGGCCTGGTGTTGTTGGTTTAGCGCCGTGGAATCGCCGCGGATGCACCATCTTCACCACTTCGCAGCTTCATTGACCAATGGACGACCCCAATCTCGGGGGAATCTGGAGGCTCTGGCAGATCAAGGGAAGCGCTGCAGCAAAGGGAAACTCGAAATGGCCTTCCGCAACTCAGCTCTCGCCAGCGAGCGTTTCCATGTCATTTGCTAGGACATGCATCCGGGGTGACGGCATGTCGCATTTGGACCCTACCTCGCCTGCCTTCCGACGAAGAGGGAGGCTCGGGAGGGCCCCGAAGGAGGGGCAGCTGCCCCTCATCCAAAGGCGGGGTGATAAGATAAGCCATCAGGCGCAGTCATGGGATGAGATGGTGTCGATGCGAGATGGTCCCGTTCTGGGCATGTGAAGTGGAGAAACTCGAGCCCTTTCGTAATAGCAATTGAAGTAAATGGCTGCCATCCCTGATGCGGAGGTCGCTCGCCCGCGTTCAAGACATTATCGAAGAAGGGTGTGGTGTGTGTCTGGCGGGGGGTCATGCGGGATGCCATGCCATCCATCACCACCCCTAATTCAGAATGGTGCGAAGGAAACGAACGCTCTACTGACCTGTTTTCGCTTGCTTGATCATGAACTGATCGAACTGGGAGTTTTTCTCGCAAACTTGCTTTGTCCGTCCCCGAGGCAAGAGAGAGGGTGTGGCACCGTAGAACTTAAGTCCTTTAAACTCCGGATTAGAAATTGGATCGAGTCGGAGTCGGTCAGTGTTAGGCAACAGCAGACGGTCTGACAATCACAACAAGGTCTGTCTGATTCACCAATTGATCAACCGAATTGAATCCGGTGCCATTGACTCAGTCGCACGAAATACCCGTCGTTGACCTTGAAGGCAAGGGGCCACGCGTCAGGCGATTGACAGCCCAAACACGAAATTGAACAGGTTTCCAACATGACCAAAGAGGAGTTGGCCGTGTCGAATTCGCAATTGCCTTGCCTGGCTCTCAATGCCAATTCCATCACTGGATGTCGTGAACAGCTCGGCCGCCGGGCCAAGTAACTGACCGCGAACGAAGGAGACGCATGCAAAATGGGAGATGTCATCAGCAGGATGGTGCTGACAATGAGAGTGGAGGAAGATGCTGCGGAAGATATAAGAACAGTTTTGAGAACCGTACTGCCGTATCTCTGGTGGTGGATGAGGCAGCCCTGATGGGTCTACGTTCACGCCTCCCTCGACTGCCCTGAAGGGTGTCAGCAGGCAAGAGCAGGGTACCTCAGCGGCGCCAAGAGTACATCGAGACCCTGCGCCTGTTATCGATAGCGATATTACGCTAGCCGAAAAGGGACAGGGCAGTGTTTCGGGCTGCCAGCTGTCGGATTTCACTGGCCAACCTTGCACCAACTCCATTCCTCACCCATCAAATTGCGCCGTCCATCGCCAGCAACCAGCGATGAGTCACACGCTCAACGGCGGAATCCTGTTCAACCGTCCACGGTTGGCACGAAACGGACCGCTTCCTCTACTCCAAACATGCCCTAATTGGCCAATTCACGTTTCAGTGCCTCTCCTTCGGTCCACGCAACATGGGGCAGGCTGCAACGGACGGTGCAAACATGTGGTCCGTTGTTGACGACAGCAGAAAGAACACCAAGGGGGGGTCGCTGCAAACAAACCCGCCGCAAGCTCCACAGCAACCTGCTGCGTTGAAACCCGCAGTCCCTCAACCTCGATGCCCAAATGGCAGCCCAATTGGGGCTCAATTGAGTCGGTGAAGTTGAGTTGTAAGAGCTCCTTCCACACAACTGGCAGTCAAGCTCCACTTGCGAGGTCGGCAGTGCGTCTGTCACCCCTCCTTCCCCTCCTTGCCCCTCCTTTCCCAATTGCCCCTCCTTCTGTTGACATGGCAGGCTGATTTGGATGTTTGTCGTGTTAGTTGAGCGACGCCGGTGCCGAATTTCCTTGTTTGAGCTCGTGGGGAGTCCATCCCGCGCCGAGATGTTCTCAGGTGCCCGAATCGCTCGGTGGAAGTCGAATCGAGATCTTCGCCGGGGTTCCGAGGCTTTCGATAGAGTGGGCAGCAGGCTCGTTCCCTCCTTTCGCCAACTTGCGGTCAACAAAACTTGCCGAAGACACAATCGTGGGATATGGCCCACCACGACAGGGAGCCGGAGGATCAAAATGTGCCTGCCATTCATTTTCTCCGCCCACCCCGCGTTCCGTCGACAGTAGGCGAAGCCAGGAGTTGCTGTTCCCTGAGGACAGACCGCCGCCTCAGGCCAAGGAACCGCTCTCAAAGCTGCCGACTTCGCGACCCCCAATCGCACCAACCCCTTGGGTGCGTATGCCGCGGGACCTAACGGATCATCGAGCCGCTCTCACCCAAGATACGTTGGCCGAATCATTCATGAATGGACTCGGCCGAAGTGGTATTCGGAGTGTTGCCAATACTCTCTCGCAGATGCGTAGTTGGCTCATCTTCATTGCTCGCTTGCCCAACATGCACGACTTCAAATACGCATCGCAGCAACACACGGCGGCGACTCGGCCCAGGATATATGCACGGCTCAACCCGCCCGAAGCGCCAGGAGGTGGTGGGGCCTGCCCATCTTGCAGATGCCAGTTCAAACATTCTGCGGCCGTGGGATTGTTGCCGAAATCCTAGAAGGCTGGCTACACCGACGTTTCAACACGCGGCACGCCTGCTTTTTTTTTGCCAATTTGCAAGTGTCGGGGGTGTGTGCCCCTGAACAAACGGCAAGGCATATCAAACCTGTGTGAATCGAAACTCTGGAAAACACAGGTGTTCCCAGTTGGCAGCACTGATCCGCCTTCTCTTCTCGCGGGGTCTGCCAACAAGTACCTCGCTTTGGGTAGAAGTACCTCTCTCAAAACCCGACTTATTTTTGCCTGACCGGCAGGGGTCCTTGACGGGTGACCATTGGCTGGGGTTCGGTACGTCGGCTTGATTGGTTGAGCTGAGACGAGGGGGGGTGTGTCTGACTGGTGAGTGACTCCTCACGGGTCTCCAGCATCCCTGTCAGTCAACGCCACGCCGCTCCACTTACACCTCAACCCCAGATTCGTGCCCGCCCACGCAGGACCGTCTTGCCTGGAGCGACAGACAGACGCGTTGTGCGCCGCTGTGTGACCCGCTGCTGTCGCAATCTGCTCCGACATCCGTCTCCCGTTCCTGGGGGGCCTTGGGCTCCCAGCCCTGCCGATGCCCAGCCAGCCATCAAGGAATGGGGACCATATCCTGGGGCAGCCATGCGCCGTCGGTCTACTTACATGGTCCGCCCTCCCCCATCTCTTGTCCTCGTTCATCCTCTTCCGCCCCTTCTCAGCGTTTCTAGCCTCATTTCTCTTGTGCTTGCGACGGTCTAGGCACGGCCATTGTCATACTTGTTGCCTGTTGTGCAGCCGTGTGAAGACGGGACGACTTTTCGCCACTCCGAGCCTTTCCAGCCGATTCCATTGACCAGCATTGCGCGGCGCGGCCAGCTATTGTTCCGCACCGTCCCCTATTGTTCACTGGGTTGGATAGATGAATAGCGGCGAACAGCAGCACTCCCATTGTCGACCTATTATTCAGCAATTGAGAAGATCTTGTACATCTTCCATTCGGCACCAACACCACCCCATTTCCCTACAAAGAAGCGACCGGCCGCCTGAGACGTTCCCGGACCACACACACCCTTTGTCACCGGTCCTACATCCATCCCAAAACTGGTCGCTGAGAGTCAGCTGCTCTGATCGCAACCAACCTTGAACACCCCTCTCAAGCTCATCTTGTGCATCACCCTCGTCGGCCCACGTACTGACCGTCATTCGCTTGATGACGGCTCACACATTCGCCACCGCTTTTTCCATCAAACAGTCATAGGTGCTATGGCTGGCAAACCAACATCTACCCTTGCTATGCAGCAGCCCGTGGCGCACGGCGGGAACCAGACAGCAACAAGACCACCCTGGGCCCCCTCATCCTCTCCGCCTACGTATCTTCCCCCAACACCAACCAAAGAGATGCAGGACGTTTGCGCGCTGCCGGCAGACAGACCCTCTTCGATGGCGCCGAAGCTGCAGAAACCCTACGATATCAGCAATCTGATGTCGCCTCCCGAACCCACTCCTCTCGACATGTTCCGGTCGGCGGTGGTGGCAAGCGGGAAGAAGCCCGCCTCAACCCCTGAGACGCGGGTTCCGCATCAACCTCTCTCACCACCAGTGTCGCCCTTCTCACAAGCGGCCAATACGATCAGCCCGGCGCCACCTCTGAACCTCAACGGCGGCAAGGACCCGATTCTCTACCCCGCCGCCGAATCCCCCGCGAGCGCGCCTACCGGCCCGTTGTTTACGCCGACGTCGACATCTGTCGCCAACTTTAGGGCCACGACGGAGCGGTTGGTGAGCGAGCACATCGCATCACGGCCCGTCGGTCTCTTCCGCGACTCGGCACCGCCGAGGCCCGAGGACTACGAATTGGCTCTTTACTTCAAGTCCAACTGCTTCCGGATGTTCCAGGACAACCCGAAAGAATGGCTGCGCAAGGAGCGCGAGCTTCTGCGGGCTGACCGCAAGCACACGGCACTCTCGTTCCAGCCCACCAGGCTCCCCCACATCTTGCCCGCCTCCAGGCCGGCAGTTCTGGGGCCGCAGACGACCAAGGGGCCCACCGTTCGCGTCCAAAAGCCCAAGTCTCCGAAAGCCAAGACGCAGAACCCGAGGCCGATTCGAGCAACGCCAGCGCCATCCCGCGAGACGATCCGTGTCGGCACACCAGAGCCCCGGGTCAGGACGGTGGCGCCAAACCGCGAGGACAAGGATTTTGCCTCGTTGGAGGATCTCGCTCCGCCGGTCAGCACGCTTCCTTCGAAGCCGAACAGCCTGAAGGTCGACTGGAAGGGGAACGCGCTGGATCTGAGCAGCGACCCGAACCGGCACCTGCTACACCCCGACGAACTGATCCTGGCCAGCAACCTGCGGCTTGACTGCGCGACCTACCTCACCAGCAAGCGGCGCATCTTTGTGCGGCGGCTCGAGTGTGCGAGAATCGGCAAGGAGTTCCGCAAGACGGACGCGCAGCAGGCGTGCAAGATCGACGTCAACAAGGCGTCCAAGCTGTGGCAAGCGTATGAGCGGGTCGGGTGGCTGGATATCGAGTGGATGCGGGAGTACATGAACCGGAAGGGTTGAATGTGTCCCCCCCCTTTTTCTATGATGACGGATTTACGATTGGTTTGGCTTGCGATGGTTTTTTTATTCCCACCCCCGGTTGCGGTCGGATCTCACGGATGTTTTTCTTTTCTTCCCCCTTACGCATCACGTCACGGCACAGCATCAGCATCAGCATCAGCATCACGAAATCATCATATGATACCCCCGAGCACCGAGGTCACCGGCTTGCTCAACTTCCCCATTACACTTGCGTTTATTTTCTCTCCAGTTGTCACAGCATTGCATTGCATGGTTTGGACGGCCGGCTGGTCGTGGGTCGGAGTATAACGGCACCCACTGGCGGTTATTTGAAATCTTATTTCCCAGATTGGGACAGGAACAGAGGAGGGAGGTTATTTGTCGTATTGCATTTTCGGCGTTTAGGTCTAGGGTTATGGGGGGTGAAGGGGCACTCAGGAACCATGGAGAGACTGGAATCATGAAATATACCCCGTCACATTTTTCTCCCTTTATTTTCCACCAGTTCAGTCCGGACGGGGACCGCATCCCCTCTCATTTGTCTGCGGGGACATTCTCTCATCACTACATAACTCGGTCTCCGAGATCTAGAAAAGAAACCACCGCGAGTCTAGTCTCTCTCAGCCGTAGTCGGCGAGGTAGTCTAGGCGAGCGGTGATAATGGCACTCCTGCGGTGTCTTCTAGCCAGAACTGAGTTCAAGGAGTCATGGTGAAGTGTGTGGGTGTCGTTGGTCCCTTGCTCACACCCTAGTCTCGAGCTAATGCAATGATCGCTCTCGTTCCTAGATCAGGACGGTTGACTGCTTCCGGCCCAGATCAGGGGCATGGACATGGGGGCCGGTGTCGTCTGGGGAGCTCAGCCCTATGAGGCCCGATGATGTCATTGTCGCGTGTGTCCTGGGCAAAGACCCACCTCCACATCGGACTCTTTTTTGGAAATTTGAATTCCACTTCAACTCCGTCCCGTCGGACCTAACCAACGGGTGTCAAATCGGCGTTAGGAGGTATCGCATTTTTATGGTGACATTTCAATATTCTTTGATCTTCTTTTTTTCCCCAACAGCCTACCCATCCAAATACCTTTCTTTACCTCTCCGCGACGCTGTGTGGCGAGACATGATCCATGACCAAAGACCCTCCCTCCGAGGTCCCTCATGCGTCAGTCACTTCAGTGAGTGACTTCACTCTACTCCCCCGCCGCCAGCGTATACCCCCCATCCACCACCAGCGTCTGCCCGTCAATATACTGATTACACACCAACCCCAACACGGCCTGCGCCATATCCACATCCCGCCCCGGCCGGCCCGCAGGCACCTTGTCCTTGTACTTGTCCTTGTCAATATGGCTCTTTTGAAACTCGTCGCTTTCGCCCGCTGTCATCTCGCTGGGAAACACCCCCGGCGCGAGCGCGTTGACGCGCACCTTGTGCCCCGCCGCCGCCACCTCGGCCGCGAGCATGCGGGTCAGGTGGCTGGCGGCCGCCTTGGCGGCGTTGTAGGCGAAGTGGTGCTGGGCGCTCTTGATCAGGCCGCTGATGCTGGTGATGTTGATGGCGGTGCCGGACCAGCAGTGGCGGTTGTGGTCGGAGGAGCGCTGGAGTAAGGGGAGGAAGGCGGCGGTGGTGAAGAAGATGGAGACGACGTCTGTTTCGTAGGTGGTGGTCCAGTCTTGGGAGGTGGATTTGGAAGTGTCGAAGAGGTTGGTTTTCATTTCGGTGGCGGAGGCGGATTCCGGTTGCACGGTGGCGCTGGAGATGCCGGCGTTGTTGATGAGGATGCAGAGGTGGTTTTCGCGGGACGAGATCTCGTCGACGAGCCGGGCGACGTCGGCTTTGGAGGTTACGTCGCCGGGGAGCGCGATGATGGAGCCCTCGATGTCTTTGTTGTAGGTGTTGACCACCGTGTCGAGCTTCTCCTTGGTGCGGCCGACGATGTAGACTTTGGCGCCGTTGGCGGCGAGCGCTTGCGTGATCATGAGGCCGATGCCTGAGCCGCCGCCTGTTACGAGGGCCACGCGGCCCTTGAGGTCGAACAGCGAGTTGCGGTTGAACTCCGCGTGGGTTGCGGCCGCCGCGCTCTTGGACATCTTGGCGAAGGTGCGGGTGGTAATAGGTGGTGGAATGAGGTTGGGAGCAATGGCGCGAGCTGGAAGAGCAGCTCTGGGAAATGTAGGCTCAAAGAACCGCGCTGTAGTGAGGAGTGTTTTGCTTGTTCGCGCAAGGCAACTTGGGGTTCGAAGACGTGTTGTCAAAGTGATGGTCATGTCGCTTAAAGCTCGGGGTGTAAAACCCAGGTGTTGAGATGAAGTGATGGGGGTTTAAAGCCTCACAGCTTCCTTGGAAGCTAGAGCTCCATTCCAATGACGAAAATGGGGATACAACGGCGTGAACCTGCAAAGTCGATGACGAAACTGGATCGGTGACGGGCACTTGGATGGAATTGACCAATCAGCAGACGGCATTCCGTCACCACACGCAAGTATGCCGATCAGTCTCGCTGGTATCATGGTGCTGTTCGGATGAGGTACTAGGGGGAAGGTCTAGAAACAACACCATGGCTCTCAAGTGAAGGCGAAACTTGTATATCGATCAAACACTCCAGAGACTGGGCGTAGAAGTATGTTCCTCAGACAACATCCCATCACGAATCCAGCCACTTCCATCAATCACTATGCTCCCGCTGTTCCGCCGTCGCCAGCTCAACATCCGTCTTGGGCCAGAAATGGCTCAGGTCCCCAACCGGAAGCTTGAGTGTGATGCGCATCTCTCCTGCCATGATGATGAAGCACATGTACCACCCGAGAGCGGCGACAATGAATAACAAGGCCCCTCCTGCCTGTTGCCCAAGGCCCCAAAGGTGTTTGTTAGAATAGCCATCTCTCAAAGACTTTCCGGTATGGCGAGGAGTTACCTTCTGCAACTGCGCCGCACCCTCGTAGTCCCCCCAGCTCACTCTCCAGTACGCGCCCGAGAGCACCCAGGCGGCAACGCTGACGAGCAAGAAGATGGCCGCAAACACAGCGTTGATCTTGCAAGTAAAGATGAAAAACGTAAACAATGCGAAACCCCAGACGATCAGATACATGGCCACCACCGAGTTGTATTCGGGGGACGCGAGGCCCGTGGGATCGGCCGCGGTCGCGTAGGGGGCGCCGAGTTGGAGCGTCGGGAGCTGAAGCATTCCAAAGGACAACCAGAAGACACTGAAAAGGCCCATGACCATCATGGGGAAGAAGTTGCCCATGATCCATTCGAAGATCATGGCGAAAGTGAGGAGGACGGGGCCGACGAAGAAGAATATGCCGCTGGAATTGTGCCTACTGGTTAACCCCAGGCATCGTTGGAGATGAGTGACCAAGAAGACTTACACGACTGGTGTAAACCCCTGCGCGCCGCCCCATCCCATGCAGACGATTGAAAAGGTAAAGGTCGAGATGACAAAGCTGCGTCGTGTCAGCGGCTTCTTCCCCTTGAACCCTAGTAGCATCTCACCCAACAAATCCAAGTGCCGTCGGGTTGGCAAAGCGCTTGTTGTAATCCCCAACGTGGGGCACCTTGGGCGTGAGGTACAGCTTCTCGAAGAGCTCGGGCGACATGGTCACGCCGGTCTGCGTCCTGTAGAGGCCCTTCTCCTCGTCGCCTACTACTACCATCTTGGCGCCGTTGTTGGTTGTCGTTGCGGGCTCTTTGGTAGCCATGGTTTCTTGGAATGTCGCAGGAGCGTTGAAAGGAGAAACGGATGAGGCAGTGAGCAGTTACTGGAAAGCCAGTATCCTGGAGGAAAGGCTGAAAGGGTGTAACATTGACACAATATCCAGGCGAGGGAGGGACCGTCGCTCCTAAATGCCCCGTGTCCGTCCCGTGTCCGAGCATTCTCGGGCCATCTTCATTCAGCGGAGAGTGCTGCGTCGGTACTGCATGTACATACCAGGGTTGGATGTCACACCGGCATCCCGAGGGGACTTTGCGGCCATGGTTGTCTGCGGCCCGGGCAGTCGGCCGCCATCCGATTCGTTTTCCCTCACAACTTCCCCAAGGGAACTTCCAGAACACCCCCCCCCCTTGTCAACTCGAGGCCAAGGCGCTGCATGTTGGTGTGCCAGACACCGGGGAGCAAACACTCTGGGGTACTGAGGAATCCGTGACTAATTGGCTCGTACAGCCAACCAGGGACCTCGCAACAGTCTGTCCTGCATGGCCATGCACGTTCCACTACCGGCGCAATAACTAGTGCCGAGGGGCTTGCTTTGATAGTTACAGGGGGTTGGACGAGGCGAACACCCAAATGATTACGCCATGAAGATGCATCCTTCACTCCTCCTCGTCTCCCTCTGCCTCCGGGTCCTCGGGCGGAGGCGGAGCGTAGATCTCATGCTCCAGAAACGCCTCGGTCGCCTCGAGAGTGCGATGGTCCTCCCATTTCCGCCAGTCATAGCGTCTCGGGTCGATTCCGTAGCCATCATTTTCGCCCTCGCCAATGGCGCAGGCGTCGAGCTCCTTCATGTCCACCTCGTCCAAATTCCAGCCATCATCTATCCCCACATCAATGATACAGTTCTGCAGACAAACAGGGTCCCGCCGCCTCTGTTGCCGTAGATATCTCTCGTGGATGTACTCCAGAGATGGATGGGGTACGGTCCATGCCCGGCTAAGGTCGATGAGCTTGCCGCCGATGTAGTTGCTGACCGTGACGTCTCTCACAAGAATGCCCAATTTATGAAAATCTTCCAGGTCTCTCCATAGATGGTCAATTTGGTCCCGCGTGAAGTGGTTATTGTCGGTTGCGAGGTCTTTGACGATCGCATGAACTGGGCGGTCGGCAACAAGGGGCTCCTCCGCCCGACCCCAAGGGTCGTCGTTCTCCGCATCGTCTGGCTGGATTGGCGTACTCCTTTTAGCAACCTCAAGTTCCTGCTCGGGGGTGAGGAAGAGGTAGCCATGCGCGCGGACGGCAATGTCCTCGCGGCACTCCTCCTTTAGCCGACCATACGCGCGACACTCGCAGCGAAAAGGGTCGAAATAGTCGATCCAGAGCTGAGGCGATGCAAGCGGGCGGTTAAGGTAGCTGCCGATAGAGCTTTCCAGATAGAGTGCCGCGTTGAACTGGAACTACTATCGGGTCAGCTCTACTTTCCGACAATGGACGGGAACCTGAATCAACAGTACGACGAGCGAGCACTAATTAGGGACTCACCATCTTGAGCGCGTAGTACGGTGCCATCCCGTTGATTCGGACTTTCCAAACAAAGGAATCCATATCTTCGGCCGGGTTGCCGAGCTGCTCGATGAATTCGATGTCGGCGTGGGCGGTCGGCGTGAAAGGCGCAAGCTTCGGGCCCGGGAGTTGGGGCAGAGCTTGGGGCGCATCCGACAAGGGCGTGCTGGAGGGCGTGCTGGAATCCATGGCGATGATATTGAGGACGAAGATGACTGGACGAGATCTTGTTGAATTTGGCGGTGAGGAGTGACGCCAAGTTGCGAAACTCAAAACCTTGTCAACTTAAAGGCCAACAAATCCAACCAAAGTCGCAGATTGATGGTCGGACTTGCTGGTCGAGGAACGGAGCCCAAAAGCGAGGGAAAAGAAGCCTGGGGAAACGACGAGACCTTCCAAGTTCCGACTGCAGGCCGCCAAGACTGCCCCGGGATTGTAACTGGCTCATAACCCCAACAGGCAACCTTCACAACCAACTGCTTCCATGATGAACCAACACCTGCAGTTCTCAGGCTGGCATAAAATCATACATTCCCAGAGCCCAAGGGATGCTCGCCTCCAGACCGGTCATCAAGCCCTCCCATGACAACCTCGCCAACAGCCTCTAGCAACTTCAGCAACCACCACGATCAAGCACCTTCTAAGTTCTCCCCCAAAGGCTGTCATTACACCGGCCCAGCTTCCCAACGCAGCCATGACCACCAAGACCGGCCCGGCCCGCCCTCAAACGCCAACATCTGATACCGGCCCAACCTTGCTGCAGATTCTCCAGCGGCCGAACCCACCGATTATCGATAAGTGGGCCGGCAAGAGCCATCGCTCCAGGACTGACATCTTCGATGAGGTGTTTCTCGACGACCAACATCCCTCGGTACAGGAGTGGACAGACTTCACCTTTCCTGCAATCCAGCTGGCGTATGGGCATCTCCTTGGCCAGAAGATGAGAGCCCTGTATGCCAAGTACCGAGAGCCGTTGACCCCCTCCCCCGGGCTGTTGTTGTTGTTGTTGTTGTTGTTGTTATTACCATTTAACGTCCGGGGGCTGGGCTACGAAGTGGCCAGCCCGGAATACCTTATAATATATTAGGACGTACTGAGCTAGGTCTTCTAAGTACAAACAGAGTCTGTATACGCCTATATAGTGACTCGAGCGCGATACGCGGGTCGGTAGTGTGATAGCTACTTGTACGTCGTCGCCCCTAGCTCCGAATCCGGGGGTATACGAAAGCTATATCGGATAGCCGTTACGGCGGCTAGCCTAGCTACGTTGTAGGTTGGGTTCCTATACTCGAAGGCGTGTTGATACTAAGCCTAGCATTTACATACTAAGGGCGTTGCCGCTTAGGGAGATAAAGGAAATAAATATAGGTAGTCCGTAGCCTAGTAGATAGGAAATAAACTAACTATAAGTAATTAACCTAGGCCCTAACCCGGCCCCTAACCCTTTTTATTTTTGTAATCCTGAACATACTGTCGCTACATCTAGAAAAGGTGCCCCTCCTAATCGGGTATAGCGCCGGGCCAGAGCCGCGTCCTTACACGGCCCAGCAGCGCCTACCGTATAAATAGAGCTCCTCCTTTCCGACGTCCTTTGCTTGTACTCTCGACTTTCTCTCTCCCTCCTTATCCCCTTCGTTCGGTCCCTGCCTCCTTATCTCCGACACCCGTTTCGCTAGGCTGGGACGCCTTGTCCTTGCCCTCTTTAGCGCCCCCTAACCGTACGCCGTCGCCTCGCGCGGTGATTATACTTTGGCTTGCAGTTCTTTTCCGGTGTATTTGTCAATTGTACCTTTTGACTCGACTTTACGCTCGACTCTAACTCAACTTCGAGCTTCCTCTCCGTTTGGAGCTACTTAATACCCGCTTAGTTTCCCTCCTCGCCTTGTCTATCCCCCTTCGCTCTGCCTACTAGGGTACCTCCTTTCGTCCGTAGGATTGGGATCTATATCTATCTAGTAGGTCCCTCGTTACCCTATATAATTTATAAGACCTATACATCCTAACTAGTGTCACAAGTTAAGCCAATAGACCCCGGGACGTGCATGTGCAACAGGGAGCGGGACGCTCCGAGCCAGTCATTA
>MU857242.1:0-16105 GCA_033296705.1 Chaetomidium leptoderma | reverse complement strand
GTCTACTGGTGACCCACCCTAACACGTCCTGCGCCTGTCTGGTTGGTTCGTGACATACGCGCCGCTAACTAGAACTACGTCGCCCTAACAGCGCTACCAAGCCTGGACGTAGCTCCTTAGTACCAAACTTAGGCTTCCCGATCGACCGCTTAGTACCCTCGAGATCGCTCTTAAGAGTAAGGAGTAGTACTTTAACTACTACTACGGTCCTAATAGTTAGATTCTAGCCAAGACAATTGACAACTCGATCTACCCGCTCTACACTATCTAGTTCGAGCGTAGCCCTAATGGTAGACCGTTCACTAAACTTGTTATCGGCCTTAAGGATTGTAGTAAACTTATATTTAGTATTTGCCGAGCCCTTATAGAGACGTAGATCAACATCCGCGACTAGCGTAATTCCGGTTCTCCAAGGAGTATAGCCGATAGCGTTAAGATTATCCGCGACCGCGAAGGTCCCGAGAATACTATCGTCTGAGCTGTCCAAGCCGTACTCGCGTATAACGAGTAATACCGCCTCTAAAGGGTACGCGTTGATATATACGGCAATTGTAGCTCTATCGAGTTCGCCTAGACTATAACCCGCTAATTCCGAGACGCCTACTCAAAGGGCTTTACACGAAAGGAATTGCGCTATCTCGTGGTAAATATCCGGTGCCCGGCCGCTATTAATTCCCCGCCCGTCGACCCTACCCGCCTATAGTTCGACGCCTTCTTGTTCGACGATAACGATAGTAGCGACGAGCAACCAGTCTCTCTTAACTCGTCGGGTTAAGGGATGAAGTCTTTATAGCGATTTAAGGAGATTAATATAATTTTTCACCTCTACTAGCTATTATAATCTATAACTATACTAACAACTGTTATAATTTGACCGTGTTCCGTCTTGATTTAATAGTGTTCTATCTTGATTTGACTATATCTTATATTGAGTTGACTATGTTCCATTTGTTATGCACTATCTGCTACTATGCCCTTGCTTGATCTGCTGATTTGGCATTCTAGTATTGCTACCTTGTTCACTAAGCTAGTTTCTCGTGGAGTATTAGTAGCATGCCTTGACTTGAACCTACGCTAACGATATAGAGACTCCGGGTCGAGTTGACACACTAAGTGGTGGATTGCTAAGCCTTAAATCGGAGCCGGCAACATTCTATCGGGAAGAAGGGCAGTGTCGGGACCAAAGTGGTGATTATTATTATAAAAGAAGACCGAGGTTTCGTTATACAAGAAGATATAGGAGCTACCAACTGTCAAAAGGAGGAGACTATAGTCTTAATATATCTAGTCCTTACGAGAATACTACGGTCACGTAAATGCATATAGAGGAGGCGGTAAAATATTAAATTCCTACTACCTATTAGGCTAGGGCTTGGGCTAACAAAGGTTGCCGGCTAGCGCTCATTACCGGGGCGGTGATCAACTACGGCCCCCTAGGGAACTATAGCGGTAAGGTAGTGAGCGGCTGCGGACCCTCGAGAACTCATCGCGCTAGAGTGGCGAGCGGCTGCGGAGCCCTAAGGAACTATTGCGTCGGAATGGCGAGCGGCTGCGGCGCTGCTCGTCGCGCGGAGTTTGTGATCTTTGCCGTGAGCGGCTGCGGCGTTGCTCGTCGCGCGGGCCTTGGGATCCTCGGTACCGAGTTAGTACGGGCGATGGCGGACAATTTTAACGGCTAGAGATATAACTATCGCCGGCAAAGCGTTCCTACCGGGCGGGTAAGTCCCTGTGAACCTCGCCCTAGAGGCCTCGTCTTGCTACTATAGGAATATTTCCGGGCTGTAGGTAACCCGGGCCGCTAAGCTAGGGACGACGGTCCTAGCGATTATCATAGCGGTCGTGACGGCGGAAGTTACGGTATTTAGGGCTTTGCGACCTAAAGTGGTTGTCGCGGCTAGGAGAGCGCGAAAAGCGACCCCCCTCCTAGCGTACCCCGCGAGGATTCCTACGAGAACGTCTATTCGTCTTACTATACGGCGTAATTCGAGGCTCACGGCGTTAGCTACGCTCTATAGCAAGGGCGGTTGCTCCCTAGCTCGACGTAGCTTCCGGGCGTTACGGTAGCTCGCGAGAAGGCCCTAGCGGAGGCGGAGGCAGAGGGAGTTTGTCCGACGCGGGATAGCTAGGTCTAAGAGGATCGTTAGTAGGTGATAGGGCTGGGGTAGGGGCAACTACCGGCCCCCTTTAGCGATATCTTTTCACTAACATTACTATACTAGTAGACTTAGATATAAAAGAGTATGTACTTACCTCCGTCGTTGACACGCTATTCGTCGGCCTACAGGAACCCGTTGTAGGTAAGCCTACACGATATTCCGTCAATCTAGTAGAGACGTAGCGTGTCGTAGCCGTCTACAGTTACTCGAAGCTAGACGACGGCGATATAGCGGTAAGGAAATACTAGTAGATCTTCGGGCGAGGCTTAGGCTACGTATAGCTTAACATCCAAAAGGTCGTAGTGGAAGCTAAGGCCGGGTTTCTTAGCTATAAACTAGAGCCGAAACACTATAGGTACGTTGCCAAACCTAGCGACCTAGCGCCCCGTTGCGAGGCGCTTGAGAGTATCGGAGAAATAAGCGAAATAGCTCTTAAGATCGTTCTAATTAGCGCTATCCCAGCGTAGAATCTTATCCTACAAAGTCAAATCGTAGCGAATGTTATCGTCAGCCTAACGCCATTGATCCTACTTGGAATTACGGTAGAGACTATAGTTGAAGAACCGAAAGTAGTCGCTTTTCTAGACAACGTCCTATATAGAGCTACTAGCTATTAGACTCTTGAATGTAAGCTCCTCTAGGCTGTACATACCCTTTATCTAGCCGTAAAGCCGCGAGACGGCTTCTAGGTCAAGAGACACCGCCGCGGTAAGCAACGTGCACTTCGCGACGGCCTGTCGGTCGGAAAGGAACTTTTCGACGTGCTTATATTTGAAATACGAGAGCAAGTATCGTAGTACGATGATTGTATATACAATACCCGAGTCTCTTACTTTGGACTACGGGTCGGAGCTAGCATCCGGCTAGTTTACGTACGAGCACTGTAGGGCCGTTTAGTAGTTAGTAATTGTCGCGAGACTATTTTCGCTATCGTTCCGGTCGCGGGTAGGCGACTTGTAAGGGGTTCTATAGTCGGCTATAATGATTTTTGTATCTAGTTTGTGTTAGCAGGTCGCTAGTTGCAAAATGGTATTGCGGTGTTGACTCGCGAAGTTGATGCGATGTTGTGTCGACCGTTCGTATTTTCGGCGAAATTTCTTAAGTCAACCCATCTGCCTTGAACCCTACATTTTTCAACTTCCATCCGGACAAGCTCTCTATTCCATAACTGATTCTAAAAATCATTGTCTCTTACCGCTCATCTCATACAGACAACACCCATTGTGACAGTCGCTACAATGTTCTAGAGAGTGGTATTGTAACGGAGACTTAGTTTTCCTGTCTCTATCCCGCCGTGTTTCATAACATGGTAAAGTATTCTTTCGAGGCGAGACAACGCACGCTCAACTTCATCACCTCTGGCCGAATTTTGTCGGCGGTGATCTGTCCTTGGATGTGCGAGCATCACCATTGCTAAGAGTTGTCGAATTAAGATGTTTCATGTTCACCCAGCCTTCGGGAATGGCGTCCTTGAGAAAGGAACGGCGGATGAACGTGTCGCTTCGGGCATCGTAGAGGGCTCCGAGTTGGGGGGGTTGGCCCAACGCTAGACGACTCAATGTTCCTAGAGATATTGTTTCGCGGGGATGAAAAGTTGATAAAACTGGATTAGAAGGGAAGACGCTCTACGGCGATAACGGCGTGGACAACAATAGTTGTAGATAACGTGATGGACAGAGTGATGGGCAACGTGATGGACAACGTGATGGACAACGGTATGAATATCATGTGGACAATAATATGGGCGACAGGATGGAAGATAGCTCTCCAAAGTAACAACGGCATGGACAACGTAATTGGGAACGTAGTGGATAATAAAGGAATAATAGCATTGACAACTTGAACGACGTGGACAACGGTCCTTGGTTCACCATCATCGAGTAAACCGTACGTCATATAATTGACGAAAGCATTGATCTAAGTCGATTTGCCTCCGCCTGTGCGGTTCCAATATCTCGTCCGCCTTTCTTTCCAGAGCTGGGTTGACTACAGGCTGAGGAGGGACTGGTGGTATCGCTATTGCGAAGAGCAGACTGGATTATCCTGGGAGAATGGTTGTAGGTTATGGGGTGTCCCGACGTGTGCGGTTCCAATATCTCGTCTGCCTTGCTTATTCGGCCCTTCTTGATGTTTTCCAAGGATGGGTTGGGTTGGCCACAGGTTGGGGAGGGACTCTTGGTATTGCCATGGCTGGGACCAGACTCCATCGTCCTGGGATGATGGTTGTAGGTTATCGGGTGTCCCGACGCGTGCGGTTCCAATGAGTCGATGGAACGTGCGCTCGAGAAGATTCCTCACCATACCCTCCCATGGTTTGCGCTGCTTGCTGAACAGCGGGAGGTCGCGGCCTCGGCTCTCCATCATCAGCACCTTATACCTGAGTCGAATGGAAGTGCGCTCGAGAAGATTCCGCACCATACCCTTCCATGGTTTGCGCTGCTGAACAGCTCAGACAATGTCGTACCAAGAGGATCCAGATTCTTTTTGGCGGCAACCTGAGAACAAGTCCGGACGGTAAGATGAATGTATTTTGTGTCATCCGGTAAAGTTTTAGTGCCCTGGTTAGGGCCAACTGTGGCTTCATGGTTGGATCATTCATCGCCGAGTTCCATCAAGCCCCACTGCATCCTCTTGTACTCGGACCACATGGTCACAGACCGGGTCCTCAGCATGTTCCACCGTGGAATCCTTCTCAGTCTCTTGTGCCTCTTCCTCAATCCGAATGCAAACCATCTGGGCGCGCTTTGTGACCACAGTGCACGGTGTAGCTGACACGGCCAGAGATGAGGCAACAGAAGTGTCCTCGGCATGCTTCACCGTGGAATCCTCCTCAGTCCCTTATACCTCTTCCTCAACTTGAATGCAGACTACCTCCTCGATATGCTCGAATACCTTCTTCTCGACTTTGGTGGGTGACAGCGGAGTAGTTTCCTTCATCTTGGCCTCACGATCGGGGCTCATGGCGGGACCGTTCATGACCGAGTTCCACCAAGCCTCGCCGCGGTCAATCTGAGCCGCCTCCTGGATAATTTTGAAACACATCAGGAGCGAGGGTCATTTCTTAGGGTCAGTGTGTTTGTCGACCCTAATCCAATTTCCTCTAGTCCCTAACTATAACCCGAATCCCCAGTCATAACCCCGCCGCTGGGCCCTCGCCCTCTCGGCCGTGCTTTGTTTCGCCTCGAAGTGCTTCGTGGCTCGTCTCACGGAGAGAGGAGAAGCAGAGAAAAATGCATGTATCCTATATCACTATCCTACAGCTATGCTCCAGGGCGAGTCGGTTTAGCAAACCACGTTACACACGTCGCCAGGCCGTTGGTTGAGAAACCCTTGTCAAAGATGGCCTGGAAGTCGGCACGAACGTTCCGCAGTGCGACAACTAAGAGGCATGAGCGGCGTTACCACGAGGCACGGTGGGTATACCTACTGTCGTTGTGGGCCTCTGCACGCATCAATCGTTTGAAGAGGTAGTCGAACTCTCTCTCCAGGAGCAGTTCTTTGCTGTAGGCTTGTTTCAGAAGAACGTAGATGCTCTTTGCTTCGGTCGTCAGAGTCTTGGCAGCCCGTTTCCTGCGGACCATGCGCGAGAGCTCCCACGTCGACTTGATCGTGGTCAAGAAGCTGGCGATGACGATGATCGGATGAGCCATGATGAAGGGGTGCGGTTGGGTTTGAGGTGGGCAGGCATAGGGGGGATGGCGGTCCATCGCGCCGGTGATATAGGGTAGACCAAGCATGGCGCCTTCTCGCCATGAGACTCGAGGATGGGTGCTTCCCAGAGTCTCGACTCGAGAACGGGTTCTTGAACGTGCGACTCACGAGAACGCGTACTGGCCGCACGATGTCGTTCTCGACTCGCGCTTACTGGCCATATGGTTACCGCTCTACGAAACCCGCTGCAAGCGAACACCATATCTCTCTGCCAGATCCTCCGAAGTTGGTACGACGCCGGCGTGGTTCTCGATCTCGATCCAATACTGGAATGGAACGCAGATGGGAACATGGGAGGGGATGACTGAGGGTTCGGTTAGGGAACTTGGGAATTTGAATTACGGGATTTTGGCAGTGCAATATATTTCAATAATTGCCCACAGTTCCATCTCTGCCTTCGATGGATCAATTCAATGTAGCCTAGATTATGTAATACGGCCCTCAAGCAAGTCTATAGCACGGAGCGATTCGTCACTGGCAGTCTATCCGGACGTGCCAACGTCAGCTAGCCCCTGTCGAAATCGTCTGGATCATCATGGTCACCTCGGGGCTCCCAGATTACTTTTCTTTCTCTATCTCGGCTACTCGGGCCGCCTCCTCCTCTCGCGCGCGTATTACTGCTGCAGACCTTGCCATCGCCCTCTCGATACCCCTGCGGTGACGTTCCTCAGCCGAAGGTTGATCGCTTACAGGGCGGGGCACAGGCGGCTTCCTATGCCACCGGGCCCACTTGTCCTCATGACCGATACGCAACGGGCCTGGCCCTAGATACAAGACAGCCAGCTTAGTCTCAGACGGCCACTTAGGCTGGCCATTCATCTTGCCTAAGACGTCTAGGAGGGTATCGCGTAGGGCTATTAGCCACGGGTGTACGGCCGAGACGTACTCGTGTACGGTAAGGAATTCGCCTTGGGTAGCGACTTGGAGATAGGTATCGTAGGACCAGGGCCGCTTCTGCCCGCAGCATTCTAGCAGGTAGATATTCGGGTCGAAGGTCTCGTCGCCAGGGCAGGGCCCTAGGCGTCTTGGGTACAGCTCGTTGCCGGCGGCGTCGTGGCAGCGCCAGTGCTGGTCGGCCCATTCCTGCTCCCACATGTCGATACACTCGACGCGGACGGTCTGGGACGACACCGGGGGCTCCAGAAGGGACGCTTGCGATACGGGGTGAAGGGAGCCGTCCGGGCCGAAGTACGGCTCCATCACAGCGCCTGGCTCGTAGTATTCCGACGGCGCGACCTGGATAGCGCCCTCGAGCGGGCCATTGAGCCTCCAGAAGAGTCGCTTGCCGGCTGTGCTTATAAGTCGTAGAACCCATTCGCCGCTGTCGGCGGGTGTACTGGCCGTGTTCATGGAATTGTGGCGGAAGTGTTGTGAGAAATTACGGTAGGTACCTAGGTAGGTAGTGAATCCGAACCTTCGAGTGCGTTGTTCGGGCAGCAGTCAGGAGATGGAGATGGTGTAACCCTAAGCGGGGGCTGTTTGACCCTGTAAAATAGCGCCAAAAAGCGATCTTGGTCTCCATGCGCCCAAATAGGCTTGGATCAAGCCAAAAGTCGTGTAACGGGCTGAGCCTGCAGCCTTGGCGACCGTCGTCCAATCGGCGAGAGCCTCTGAACATCCGCACGTCGAATAGCGATTAGGCTTCGGCAGGTCACGAATCCCACATATCCAACCGTTCCGTCAATCCCCGCTTGGTTGGCGACCAAAAATCAAGACTACACATGTTAAAAGGGTCTCAGTCTCGGTATTACTGGGTGTGTCCTCGTTTTATTCCCTTGCTAGCCTTCAAGGTTGTTATAATTACATTAATCTTTGAAGCCTCCGTATGAGATCACAAGGAGCTCTGCCCTGACATCAAGATCTGTGTCAACCCAATGACTTTTGTGGATAAACTGTTGGAGTTCGGCACTTGGCAAAGCGAGCGTGTAAGAATGCTACGAACTGATACGTTTGTTTCAATGAAAGGCCCTAGGTAAGGTACAACTATACATTATATACTAGACAGATCGACGGTATATGACATAAGAAACTACCTGTCAAATTACGTACCTACCACGATTTATTCGGGTCAAACATCCAGCTCAGACAATTATTCGAGCCATATCCGCCCTGCTTGCCGTTCTCGCCGCCGCAGTCGCAGCTGTCGACAGGGGTCTTGAGGTACCGTAGACACTCGTCAAAGTCAAAGGTCCAGGCGCACCCCTCCTTGACCTCAAAGGTCCAATGGATCTCCTCGCTCCCGGATAACGTCAACGTGTTGTCGACCAGGAAGGGCCCCTGCAGCTCGCCGCCCGCGCGCTTTCGGCCCGAGACCCCGGCCTGCATGGCGAGCATGTTGCACGCGGAATTGCGGCCGTTCTGCAGCCGAATGTTGCTCATCTTTTGCCCGCTGTTAAAACAGTGGATCTTGTTCGTGTTGGGATCGGCCCGGTTCTTGGTCGGGGTCGGGGTCGGGGTCGGGGTCGTCCGCGTCGGGGTTGCCGAGGTGGTGGCGGTGGTGGACGTCTCCGGGAGCTCGCACAGCACAAGCTCGCCCTGCGAGGTGGCATTGCCCGTGATCTCCGGCACGTCCCAGCCCCAGCCCAAGCCCCAGCCGAAGCCGTCGCCGCCCGAGCCCGGGCCGCCGTACCCCGGGCAATCCGTCACAAGATCCATGTCCCAGAAGCTGGGGTTTAGGGCGGCCTGCCGGCACAACCAGTCCCTGGCCTTGTCCGCGATCTCGGCGTTGGGGTCGACGGCGGCGGCGCGCGCCACCAGCGCCTGGGCCGGCCAGGCGCCCATTTGCGGGGGCGCCGCGCCGGGCCCGATGGACGGCGGGGGCGTCGGGAAGGCCCCCGTCGGGCTGGCCGTCGAAGACTTGCCGTCCGGACCGCGATAGACGACGACGGGCCAGTTGCTGGTCGTGGCGGGGACGGGCCAGACGGACCCGAACGCGGTGCGGCGCTTCAGGCCCCCGCCACCAGCACCAGCACCACCCTCGCCCAGCGTCATAATCTCGAAGCCCAGCTTGGACAGGGTCATGGGCGGCACCGTGATGGTGCTCGTCCAGGCGTCCTGGCTGACCGTCATGAGCGGGAAGTTGACGACCGAGGTGGCGCCTGTGTACGGGGGGAGCTTGACCCTGCAGGGCGGCGCGCACGAGAACTCGGGCTCGTCCATGTTCCAGATGTCCGGATGGACCCAGACGACGTCGTTGAACTGGGCGCCGTCGCTGGCGACGTCCAGAATCGAGATTTGCGACCAAAAGGGGTGCGCGTCCACGTTGAGGTTGTCCGTGGCCAGGATGCCCTGACCCTCCATGACGGCCATGTACTTGGTGCCGATGGTGACGAGGTTCTGGATCCGCACACTCGCGTGGTTGCCCTGCAGCAGCATCATGGCCTTTTGGCATGCCTGCCCGTCGATGCAGGCCTGGGCGTAGGTCGAAAACCACGAGTACAGGCCGGCGCTTGCGATGAGGATATCCTCACAGCCGCGCATAATGACGCCCCAGGACTCATCGCAGCCGTTGAACTCACCGGGCGCGCAGGTGTAGTCGGGGTCGCCGGGGAACTTGCCCACAGCACTAGTAAACGGAGCGGGAGGCGGGGGGGTAGGCTGGTAGTAGGGCGACTCGGTCTGGATCATGGTGGTGAAGATGTTGGAGGCGTTGTGGAAGTTGTACTGGTAATAGACGGCGTGCTCCGACGCCGTGGCATAGAGCCAGACGGGCGCGGTGCTCTCGATCAAGAAGCCACGGGCCGCGTAGACCGAGTTCTGCACCATGTTGTTGTTGGCGTCCCCGAGATCCGGATCGTCGATCATGTGGTCGGCCACCCACAGCCACATGTTCTCAAAATAGCCCGACGCGCCCGGCTTGAGGTGCATCATCAGGCTGGCGGCGTTGCAGCCCGGCGCGATGCCCGAGGTCAGGGCCGGACACTCGGCCGGTGTCAGACCGGTCCCGGTAGCACCGCCAATACGGACGTGACAGTCCCAGAGGGCAGCCGACCCCTTGGCATCGGCGGCCATGTTCCACTCGACAAGCACGGCGCCAGCCGTCGGCCCTTTCGTCGTAAAAAACAAGTCCTGCATCTCCACGTTGCCCACCTGGCCGGGGATCGCACCCACACGCACCATAACCTTAGGGTTGTTCGCGTCGGAAAAGGCAGGTCCGAAGGCCACGAACTGCGACCAGGTCTCGCCGACCATCTTGACGCCAGCCGGCACGACCACGGTGTCGGTCAGGATATAAGAGCCAGCGTCCACAAACAAAATCTTGCCCTGGCTGGAGTACAGCGCGCTCTGGACGGCGGCGGTGTCGTCTGTCACCCCGTCGCCCACGGCGCCAAAGTCCTTGATGTGGACAAAGTCGCCCACGCCGCGGTCTTCGTACTGCGGCTTAGGACGCTCAAAGTAGTTGCCCGACGAGTCGACGAGTCCGCCGTCTCGGCGGTACCGGCCCACCTTACCGCCCATCGAGAAGGAGCGCGCGCTGGCCGAGCCGGCGTACACGGGGCCCAGCACCCAGTGGTCGACAAGCGACTGGCCGGCCCCGGACAGGTGCGTCGTGCCGCTGGTGTCGGCCACGACGGCCGGCACGCCCGAGAGGGCCACGTTCTCGAGCACCAAGCCCGTGCTACGCGAGCCTACAGCAGCCGAGGGCGGCGACACAAGGACAGCAGTGCCGACATTTGTGAAGGAAGAGTCTATGACGGACGCCGAGCCGATAGACCCCGACGGGTCCTTGGCCACGAAGCGGAAGCCGACGTTCACGTTGGTCATGGTGACCGACTTCCACACCCAGCCCCAGTCCCAGAAGACGTGGACGGCTGTGTCGCAGCCGTCGAAGCGCAGGCGTTGCGCCGTGAACTGCTGGGTGCCACCGTAGAGCCCGACGTCGCCGCCGCTAAAAACCACGTCCGAGATCTGACCGCCGCTGCCGTTCTCGGCGTACATGCCCTTGGAGCCCGGCCCGGCCCGCAGCTCCACGTTCTGCAGGCTCGTCGCCTGCGCGACCTGGTAGTGCAGGCACGCCGTGAATTCGGTGGCCGGGGCATTGCGCACGTCAATAATCACATTGCGGATTTGGCGGTAAAAGTTGGCCGTGTTGATGTACCACTGCTGGTCGCCTCCGTCGGGTCCAGTGCCCCCGCCGGTGTACTCGTCCGTGGACAGCACGCCCAGGCCAACAAACGACGACGAGGCGATTATCAGGGGCCGGTTAAGGACGTCGCCGATAACCTGCGTTCCGAAGGGCAGGGGGATGGTGCTCGAGACGAGATAGGTGCCGGGGGGGAGGTACACAATGGCGTTCTTGGTGGTGGACCCGTTGCACTTCTCGCCGCACCGCCGGCCGTCGTTCATAGCCGCCTTGATGGCCGCCGTGTCGTCGGTCACGCCGTTTCCGGTAGCGCCGTAGTCGAATACGTTGCGGAAGACCTTGTACGCCGGGTCGTCGCCCCAGGGGACGGTGCCTCTACGAGCGATGGTCTCCATCCAGTACGCGCCCCGGACAGGGGCCTGGCGCTTAACGCCGCTCGAGCTCGAGTTGGACGGAACAGGATGGGTAGTTCCCGAGTTCACACCCCCGGGTGGTGCCACGGCCTCGGCCTCGGCCACGAGGGCCGCGGCCCAGGCGATCTCGTCGGTGATTGCGAGGAGCCGAGGGGGGGCCGCACCGTCGCTACCACCGTTCTGGTCTCGTCTACGGCCTCGTCGCTTGCTATTGTTGTTGTTGTTGTTGTTGTTGTTGTTGTTGGGCGCCGTCGCAGCACCGCCGATCACAGTGCCGGGCTTGAGACGGTACTGGTTGCGCGCCGCGTTGGCCAGCCGCGCCTTGTTCCGCTCGGCCGAGGCAGCGATGGCATCGGCCACGATGCTCCGGGCCCTGGCGAGGTCGGCCGCGGACGCAGTCTTCAGCAGAGGCTTGCCATCCGTCGAGTTCCAGCTGGACCTGGACGTGACTTGGCGTTTGGGAACGGCCTTGGGAATTATGGCTCTAGAAGGGTCGCCAGAGTGCGGCGTCGTCATGCGGCCGCTCAGGTCGGCGGAAAAGCCGGCAGCTCGCATCTCGATGCCCCCCAGCCCGCCCAACAGGCCCCGCTTGGCCACAGTGGACCCGTTGACGTCGGCGGGGATGTCGATGCGGCGGCCGTGGCCAGCCAGCATACGCTGATACGTCTGCTCCGGGGTGAGGTTGGTGCGTCCGGGTAGCAATCGGGGCGTGCGTGCCGGTTCGTCTGGGTTGTTGAACTCGTTGGCTGGTGTTTCCTCTCTCTTGGCCTGGGTGATGAAGCTGAAATCATCGTCGACACCGGCCGTGTCATCGCTGCAGAAGACAGTGGCGGCATAGCCGTCCGGCCCCATGTCAAAGGCGGCAAAGTCGAAAAAGGCCACGTCGCGCTGCGGCTGGTGCGGGTTGTGCCATTGGAACTCGGCGTTGCGGCGGTCAATGTAGTGCAACAGTAAGATGCGCAGCTCCAAGTGCGCCTGGCCCTGCCAGTTCTGCTCGGCCTTGACGGGCACGCCGCCGTTGGTGGAGCCGGGCGCGATGCACGAGAGGCCGGCGCAGAAGGTGTTGGCCGGCGTGGTGCGGTCCCAGCCGTTGCCGCCCTCGACCCACGTGGCCGGCGGGAACTCGTCGCACGAGTAGCGCAACTGCGAGTACCGCGTGACCTGGCCCTGCGCGTTGCGCTCGTGCTCAATCGTGTTGTCCGTCGCGCTCGGCTCCACCGCCGTCGACCCCCACGGCCCGTCGTGCCGCCACAGAATCTGCTGGCCCGCCGGCTCGGGACACGTGTGCGAGTCCTTCCACCCGTCCGGGCACGACGCCTGGCGGCGGTAGTACTGGTGCGTCTTGGCATCACCGGCGACGGTGTTGCCGCTGTCAAAGTCGTATGTGTACATGCCTGCCGGGATAGTCGTTCCGGGATGTAGAGCCTGCCCCCGTGCCGTGGCCCTGAAGTTTTTCTCATTCTGGCAGATGTTGGTCATGTAGTGGCAGTTGTAATAGATGGTGATTCTTTCCGCTCGAGTGTCAATGACGTTTCGGTAGGCCACCGCGTTGTCGGGCGTCGCTCGGCTGCATCACGGTAATTAGGCCCCCTTCTGGCCAGAAGGAGAATCCGAACTCACTATTTGTAGCCATCGTACAACGTTGGCGGGTTCGTCGTCGGGTCTGATATTCGCACTGGCACAAAGTTCTGGAGGTACTGAGCCGCTGCCCGAGAGCTGGGATCCAAGGCAAGCAGGGCCACCACCAGCCACATGGCATGGCGTAGGAACAGCAACGCCATGGTCAAGGTGCCAGGCGGACTGTTGCTGAAAACGAATAGAAGGAGGCACAGGCCGTGATGTTTGCCTTAGTTGGAAGGGTCCCCTTATATTGCCGACCTCCCAGTCCTTCTGCCGTCGGCTCGTCTCCCTGCCTAGTCAACATGGTCGTCGCCTTTTCGAACGTCGTTGCTGCATATCCAATTTGATCCTTCTCCTGTCCATGTCCCGCTGTGGACCCCGCTAGGTCGCAATACTGCCATTGCCAAGCGTGTGAGCGGCTACTGCGTCTGTTTTTGGGATGGCATCCAGGTCCGATGTCACATTATTTAAGACAATTTTTCTTTTTCGAGATTAGGATGCAGAGTAAAGGGGGGATGTGACATGAGTAGGATTATCGTGAAAACTTTCTCACAGCCCTGTCTGTACCGCCAGGTAATCCGCACCAGGGGTTGCAATATGAACTTGTTCTTTAGTCACATGCGAGGATTTCTCCATATATCAGAGATTGTTGTGGGTCCCACGCGCCCTGCTCCTCACACTCTTGCAGCCAGCCCACCATCTGCCCTCTCTTCTCTTCTCTAGATAAGCTCACACAGAGATCATCACCACTTCTTCGTTGCTTCGTTGTGCTTGCTTGTGGCGTCCCACAGCGATTGAACTTGAAATTTCGCCCGTGGGCCACCAGAGTGCTGCTGTCTCGGCCATCGAGCTTGGACTTTTGGTGACTTCCAGGTAAATCAGCCATGAAGTCCCTTCACCGCAATGGCGCGCTCCGGCGCGCCGTCTTGTTCCTCTCTCTTGTTCCAAGTTTGGTGTCGGCTCAGGACCAGGCCGACTGTCAACCATACCGATGGGGTTCCAGCGGGCTCAAAATGCGCCAGGACCCGGCCGACCCGTTGCCTACCCAGGGAATCCCCATCCTAGTCACCGTGGGCAAGATCAACTGCCGATACTGGACGACCACGCCCGCCGAGGTCAACTACTACACATGTTCGCAGATGGCGCAGCGGTACAGCATCTCCAACGACGTGCTCTTCAAGCTGAACCCAAGCCTCGCACGCGACTGCAGCAACGTGCAGCCGGAAACGGAATACTGCGTCCGGGGCTGTAAGTGCCCACCTATTCTTCCACACCAAGAGAAGACTTGAAAATGAGGGGCTGAAGCTGACTTGATCAAAGTTGTCGAGCCGGTCAGAGCCTTCGACGGCAAGTGCGGCCCTCCCAACAACAATGCCACCTGCTTGGGCACCGACAACCAGTGCTGCAACTCGCAGACATGGACCTGCGGCAGCTCGACGGCCGACTGCGCTCCTGGCACGTGCTACGAAGGCGTCTGCGACGGCGATCTCATCTACAGCACCGATGGCACATGCGGCCAGGACCACGGCTTCCGCTCGTGCACCGGCCGATGGGGCGACTGCTGCAGCACTGGCGGCCGGTGTGGCACGGGGCCTGCGTACTGCGGCCTGTTCACGTGCCAGGAAGGCGACTGCGACGTCTGGAAGGAGGACCAACAGCCCGAAGGCACCCCGTGGACCCCCGACGGTACCTGCGGCGGCGCCGAGGGCTACCGGTGCTCGCCCGACTAGGGGCGGTGCTGCAATGTCAACGGCATCTGCGGCGTGAACCCGGCCGACTGCTATGTCGAGCGTGGATGTCAGTCCGCGTTCGGAATCTGCGCCTCCAACTCCCCCACCACCACCTCTC
Source organism: Chaetomidium leptoderma (assembly GCA_033296705.1). Lineage (NCBI taxonomy): Eukaryota > Fungi > Ascomycota > Sordariomycetes > Sordariales > Chaetomiaceae > Chaetomidium > Chaetomidium leptoderma. The sequence goes on along the minus strand of MU857242.1, from coordinate 1,274 downwards.
CCCTCCCGGTCCCCACCGACGCCTGCAGCGACGGCGTTGGCACAGGCGGCCTGGGCGGCCTCTGCTCCTGGGCGTGTGCGCACGGCTACTGCCCGTCCCCCTGCACCTGCACGCCGGGCACCCCCGGCGCCCTCCCGCCCTTCACGGGCTCGCGGGGGTACGCGCTCCTAGACGTGCAATCCGAGCCCGGCTTCGGGCTGCTGTGCGACTTTGTGTGCTCGTACGCGGCCGACTACTGCCCGGAGGGGGTGTGCACGCGGGTGCCGTACACGACGACCCCCGGCGGCGACGGCACCGCGTGCGTGCAGGGCGTCGGCGAGGGCGGCAAGGCCGGCCTGTGCGACTACTCGTGCCGGTTCGGCCACTGTCCCGCCCCCAGCGGCTGCACCTGCACGCTATACGGCCAGCCCATCGCCGAGCCGCCCGTGCTGGGCACGCCGGGCAAGCCCGCGCCGGGGATTACCGACGAGGGGTTTGTCGACCTATGCGCGTTTACTTGTAACCACGGGTATTGCCCGCCCGAGGTGTGCGTGTATGCGTAGACGACGCAGAGGCGGGGGGTTGAACAATGTATCGAAATATATTGGTGTCGGGATAATAGATGAGTAATTATGGTGCGATGCCATAGAGCAGTAGGGAATGGAAGGGAAAGGGAATGGAAGGGAAAGGGTATGAGAGTCGATGACTTGATTGATTAATACAAACAAACAAACACAACCGGTTTCGCCCCCAATGCACCGTTCATTGCGCAAATCTTTGATCCCGACTAGGTGCCGAGACAAACCAACGAACACTCGCTACCGGCTTGGCCTATCCATCCGGACAGATTGACCGATTTCCGTAGGTAAGCTGCCACATGGTAATAACTAGGTAGGTTGTCAGCTTGATTTCATGGGGACGTGGGGTTGTGCAGGTGCCAGATCGCAGGCATGTCGAATTGGATCTCGAGTAGACAGAGAGCGAGGTTAATTCCTACCTTAGATATACTAGAAACATCGAGTCAAGAACAGCGCAAGAAATTGGCGAGAAACATGCACGAAACGGACAATAAATATCAAGAGTTGGGGAGCAATTTGAGCAGGAGCTACGAAGGATCTTTGGGCTTGGGTTTTAGAAGGAATTCATGGGTTAGGAGTTGCAAGGGGGTCATCGCGTTGTCGGGAAGCCGGGCACAGGAAAGGAAGGAACCTATGAAATAAAATTGCTGGCGTCGCTTCGCTCGTCAGTCGCGCGGCCCTTCGCTGCGCTACGGGGCGCTTCCTTCCTCTCTCCCG
>MU857241.1:0-16196 GCA_033296705.1 Chaetomidium leptoderma | reverse complement strand
GGTCATCGTAGTGAGATTTGGGGTTTTGGGACAGTGGGAGCTAATCCCCGCGGTACTCTCGCAAGCAGCGGGAGAGGGAGACGAAATCCGTCCCGCATTGCCCCAGTTGTTGCTGAGTGTCACCGACACCATGCACTAGGGAGGACGATGCAACTTGGCTGGCTGCTCACAGCCAGAGGACTTTCGACAAAATGCAACGGCGCGCATCCAGAGCAACTGGAGTACTGAATACAGAGAGATTCGCTATTTGAAGGAGGCAAAAGTGCCAGCGGGAGAGAAAAGAGGGGTCAAGCAATGATCGGATGGAATTACAAGCAGGAACGATGAAGCTAAGGGCTTGCATGCATGGCTCAACCGACGCACAGCACAGACAGCTTGAACCTGAAAGACACACTCCCCGATTATTGGATTATTGGATTATTGATCTCTGTTCCTCGCTTGTCAGGCGAGCCCAACCATTGTGGAGGGAAACATCGCGGCTCGCACTATCAGAGGCTGCCGGCACGTCTCATTCTGCCCGAGGCTCCTTCCGTTCTGTCCTGCCCATTCCCGTCCCCCTTCCTCCCCCGTTCCCCCCAGCCCCTTCCCCTTGCTCCGTCGTCGCCCTCCATCCCTCGTCCTCAAAAATACCCTGAGGACCTTATCTCTTCTTCATCACCTAGCAGCGTTCGGTGCGCTCCGGTTGCCCCTCACCCTCACTGCCGGACAGGGCACCATCGTGATTCCAGCCAACCGGCAAACGCGGCGCTCGGGAACAGCACATTGGAAAGCTCCGCAAAAGGATTGATCGCTGATCCCTGGCCGCCTCAAAGCTCGCCCGCCCGCCCGCCCGCATTGACCGTCCTTCCTGCACTCTCTTCCCCAAACCGGAAAAACCACGATGACTTCCTCCAAGGCGCTCCGCCTCGCATCCGCATCATGACCATGTTGTGTGTTTATTGATTGCCACGAATCCAGCCACGAGGCCCTGGGACTGCTTCCCGACACCGTAGCGCCAAGCCGACGCCCCCTCCACCTCGTTTCCCCTTCTCCCCCATCGATTGCTGCTCAAGCCGGAGCGCGGGCATCCCGCCATTGAGGACTCACCACCCCGAGTCCGCCCCAGCGCCGCATATCGGCTCACCATGGTGTTGCTATGAGGAGCGAACGAAATGACCACCCCGATCAACGGAGCCCTGCCGCCGCCCAAGCAAATCCGCTTTGTCAACAACCAAGGCCAACCCCCGTCCAAGAGACGGCGGATCAACGCAGCGTACGTCCCTCCCTTTCTTCTCTGCGTTTTCTTGTCTCTACTGTTGCCGGGATTGCCTGCCTACCTCGCGCCCGTTTATGGGCGGGCTATTGCGTGCCGTTACGTCCATCGCGCGACGTCGCATGGTCCGTCCAGGGCACTGCTGCGGGGTCTCGGTGATGGAATTTATGGACAGGGTGTCGGTCATGGCAAGATTGGTCTGGATTCTAAGAGCCCGCTAGATGTTTGACATGCCGCAAGAGGAAAACGCGATGTGCTGGTGAGAAGCCGGATTGCTCAACCTGCAAGAAAAATGGGCACGTATGTCTGGGCTACACGGACTTCGTGGAGAGGAGGAGGGAGGACCGGAGGGAGGACGGATTGGTGATCCTGAAAACCGAACCCGCCGACGCACCCAACTTGAACAATGCCACCAGCAACGACTATCCGGAGGACGATGACGACGAGCTGGAGCACCGCCGCTGGGTCAGCAAAGCTGCCCCTCGAACCGCGGGCTTTGTCGACCAGGACACCATGTCAAGGACCGACTCGCGGTCCAGCACGACGATCACATCGAGCCGCCCGCACGAACCCAGCAACGATTGGGACCAGGACACCAAGTCGCAGGGCCCGCCCAAGACCATCAGGCGTTCCGTTGGGGCGCGGAATACGTCTTACTCGGAGGACAGCCGAAGTTCAAACAGCCAGCTCGAACGCCACCGTGTCCCCTACTTCCGGTACTTCGGTCCTACTGCAATTGTCCCGGGCTTCAAGCAGATGGTGGTGAACGTGTATCGCGACAGCAGACGAAAGAGCCGGGGCAATTCCTTCTCGACCACCTCTCCGGGCTCGCAGTTCAATAACCGTGGCATCCACCACAGCGACGCCCTGCATCACGAGGCCACCTTGGAGACGCTCGAGGACTTGCCCGTTTATGACGTGAATAGCTCCGGTCCAGCCCATCCCTTGATCATCTCTCTCGCCGAAACCTTCTTCGTCCATCTCGGCTGCAACTACCGGTTTTTACACAAGGATCGGTTCCTCCGTGCGCTAAAGGAGAAAAGGATCGAGCCTATCCTGGTCGACGCCGTGTGTGCTCTCGCTGCCCGGTTCTCCGATCAGCCCATCTTCACCAATGATCACGACGGGAAGATGAAGCGGTCCGAATACGGCCATGTCCTGACGCAGCGCGCAAAGGCTGCGATTGTCGACACCTTTCCTTGCCCATCGGTTGCCGCCGTTCAAGCTTGTTTGTTGATGGCGTACGAGTGCTTTGGTGCCGACCAAGACAGCGCGCTGTGGATGTACCTCGGCATCGCCATCAGGATGGCCGTTGATCTTGGACTCCAGAAGATGGAAGGCGTCAAGTATCAGGGGGAGCGTGACCCCTGGTACACGAGAACGGATGACCCTGACAACAAACATGACGACGAAGAGTCGCTCAGTCCGGAAGAGCAGCAGGAAGTGGAGCAGGAACGCATTGATACCTTTTGGGCTGTCTTTGTTCTGGACCGCGTCATCTCTTCGGGGACTGGCAGGCCTGTGACATTTCGAGATGACGATTATGAGTTATCGCTCCCGCCGGCGACGGTTGACCCGGTCTCCAACTGGCCCGATCCCTTTCCCCCTTTCATCGAGATTATCCATCTGTATGGCCGCGCGTCTGACGTGCTCAACAACATCCGAAATGCCAACGACCTCACCGACGAGAAGATGCACAAGCTCAAAATCATGGAGAGGGACCTCACCGCAATCTACCAGAAGCAGCACCAGCGCCTCCACTTCAACGCCGTCAACTTCCGCGAGTACGTGAACGCGAACCAGGGCACGACCTTCATGCTGCTGCACTTTTGGTTCCATGCGTTGGTCATCATCCTTCACCAACCCACCCTGCTCACCCCGTTCAATGACCTGAGCCCGACCCAACTGTTGGCAAATAGCCCTGAGCTTCCAAACAGTCGCGAGCTGTCCATGTCAAGCGCCAAGACTATTGCCGACATACTTGCCTTCGCCGAGTTGATCGATCCCAAGAGCTTGATTGGCAACCCGTTTACGTCGCAGCCCATCTATATTGCCGCATGTGCCTTCTTAATGGAGTCGGTCGCCAACACCTCGCAACCCCCGTCCCGGGAGAATTCGCCGACTCCAGAGGCCAGAGCAAATCACTTCAGACCGCCCATTGAGAGATACAACTCGAGCCACGACACACGCCCAATGAAGCACTCCCTTCTAGCATCTGCCGCCAATCGGAACTACCAGCGTTGTTACAAGTCTCTTCAGCAGCTCGAGGAATACTGGAGTGGTGTCGGGTACATCCTCACTGCCTTGGACCAGAAGTCGAAGGGCATATGGGATTGTGAGACGTTTACCAGTGAGGAGTATGAAGCCATGAAAATGGCGCGGCGCGGCCCCTTGGCCCGCTTGTCCAGATTCGAGCATCCTTCCTCGCCCAACGTCCCGCCGATTGCATACTCGCTCACCGGCACCACGAACTCTCCCAACTCCAACCTTACTGTGCTCTTCCAGGGCAACCTCGCGGCGCAGCCTGGGGCCCCTGCTTCCGCCACTTCGGCGCCGGCGCCACCGCCGACCCACGTTCCGGTATCTGCTGCAACCCCTCCTGGTAATATGATCTACGACCCCATTCGCCAGAGTCTCCCGGAAACTCCCCCGGCCTTCCCACCGGCTTATCTGCAGCCCAATGTCTCAGCCGTGCGCTATCAACCCCATCCGTCCAAGGCGCACCGGCTTTCCCAGTCACCAGCAATCGGAAAGTCGATGTTGAAGTACGAGTCACCATCCCCTGGTGACATGGACCAAGGTAGCCCGCACAGCGATTCCAAGTCGCACATGTATGGGCCGATGTCGCGATCCAACCAGACTCCGCTCCATCACTCGTCCTACCACCACGCCCCGCAGCACCACGCAACATACGACTCCTTGCCCCATGACCGCTCGCCCTCCAGCACGCCAACCGATTCTGGTATGGGCCATCAGCATGCGTCGCACAACCTTCAAAATGGTCACAATCACAACCATGACCACAATCACGACAACGGCGTCGACCATGATAATCCTCACCATAGTGGCTACGAGGCGGACTTTGCGCAGAGCGGCTTGGTGTCAGGGTCGTACTCGTACATGGGCTTGAATCCGATCAACGACTTCATCACGTTCAACAGCCAGGAGGTCAACTTTGACATGCTGGGGCTACACAGCGAGATGATGCCGCCTTGGCTGGAAATCCTGCCGGGGGATGTTTTAGGTGGGCTGTTTGAAGGGGGAATGATGGGTGCCGGTCAGCATATGGGGTAGCTACCTCATTGCTTGGTCTATTGGGGAGACCATATGATTGAATGATTTTCAAGGTTGGGGTGGGACATGAGCGTCATGACGTTGACTTGGCTATATTCGGTGGAATTTACGTTTCATTGTGCTTTTTGCCTTGGTGCTTCTAGCAACTTTTATTTCTTGTTTTAGTTTCTCTTCGCATTTTCTTCCCGCGGGCGAGCGAGCACACTTGTCTTACTTGACCACTTTTATCCCCTCTCACCTGTAGCGGAATTGCTTGGACACAGCGAGCATAGCATGGTGGACATTTGATGACTATCTAGACAGCAACGGTCAAATCATGATGGAGCGCAGGGGATCAGCGGAGTAAAGGGGTTTGTGGCTTGCTTACTTGCTTTCCCTTTATCTCATCACGCGCGCGATCTACATGTTACAGGTTACTTGGGCATATGGAAAGGAATGGAAAGGAAGGAAAGGCAGGGATAGCAAACAAGGGAAAGCGAAGGGAAAGAAACTGGCTGAATCAAAGTGGTGCAAGGACTGCTCCTAATTGTTGGTAAACCAACAGCCACAATGCAACGATGAAAAACACCTTGTCAGGCGCCAAGTAGCAGTAGCCTTCCGGGTCCCGATCCCCGTATAAACCGGCCGCCGTAGCCACATACTACCCTCGCCCGCTGCTGTGATCTTGAAAGAAGCGTGGGCAGCTATTTCATTTTGATCCTGAAGGATGGGCACAGATTCTTGATTCAAAGCTTCTTGTTAGAGATACGCTAGACTTGGCCCCGTCGGCGAGGCTACCCTCAAGCCTAGGTATTATTCGAGGGATGACTCGAAACCCCTCAGGCGACACGAAATCAACCACCACTATGACCTTCCTTCTGAAGTTTTGAGCTTGACACACTCAAGGGCCAAGGCGCCTATGCCGGTTTCATCCCTTCTGCGCCGCATATGCTCCCTCCTACACGCGTCTCTCCTGCCCAAATAGGATTCCATTTCGCTGACACTATGACAGAGGTGTGTTGCATGGAAGGACGGCGTCCCCTGAGCCACACAGCTCCTCCGCAGACCTCTTCCTTGAAACTCCGGCCCTCCCCGCCAATCAGTTATTGGCCCCCAATTCCTAAATCACGGGTCTGTATGTACCCTTGATCACCATCAAGAGTAAGCCTAGTGAGCCTAGGTATTAGGTTTCTTCTGCGCCTGGCTTGGCTTTTCCGCTCTCTTATCCAACAGGGTATGCCATCCAACATCTCAATGTAGGCGATTATGCGTCGCTCAAGTTTAACCCTTTATAGTTGTGATCTTCCTACCACAAGCGTCTGGCACTTTTGGTTGGCTGCAGGGCACTTGTGTACCTCTGGTGCTTTCAATAATTAGAAGGCTTGTTATTCAGAAGAGTCCGGTTGCGTAGGGGGCGCGCTGTTCGAGTGTGGCAAAGGCCAACCACAGACTGAATAAACCCGCCAAACGTGGATAGAGGATGCCAAGTTCGTCAACATCATCCATGACCCGGCCGTAAGCCAATAAGAGTAAAACCAGGAGCTGTTGGATATGGGATCTTCATGCCTAGCACCGGAACTTTGGTTATCGACGTCGTATCATGCGTCTCATGTTCACCGCCAACCTTGGGTTGGCGAGAGAGATCGACCCCTTGGAATTTTGGAATTTTGGAATCAGAGAGTCAGAAGGATCAGGCCCCCCGTCAAGGACGAACGATGATCAAAGGAAAAAGGTATAAAGGGGGGGTGAGAGAGCCTTCTCATCTCGTCATCCAAAGACCACATCACAACATCAAGCAGTCACTCACATCAAGGGCACACAACAACCCTCATCTACTATAGGATCCTCTCAACACACTCAACCCATCTCCCCCAAAGAAACAAACTTGTACAGAAATGCATTTCTCCACCCTCCTCACCCTCGCGGCCGCCTCTCTAGCCTCGGCCAGCACCATCCCCGCGGTCGAGCAGCGCCAGGAGGGCCCCGGCGAGTGCGACCTCTCGTGCCGGCCGGGCCAGTTCTGCTGCTACAACCGCGGCGACAAGGACGTCCTCATGGTCTGCAACTCGCTCAGCCGCTTTGTGCTCAGCGCCGAGTGCGGCAGTGTCGGCTGCTGCAGCAAGCGCGGGCCTGCGGACAGCGTTTTTTGCATTTGCTAGAATGGAAAGAGACGGGAGCTTCCACTCGATTCTTTCTTTTTCTGATGATGAGACTTCTTCTTTTCGCCAAGGACGATCGGAAAACCTGACGGGAAAATTACCTTGCTTTCACCACTCAATGTGCCGAGTTTGCTTCCTCACTTCAAACCTTTTTTTTTTCTGTTCTGATGAGACTTTTGGGCTCGGCTCACTTGTTTTCTTGCTCTTTCGATGTTCAGTGGGAGAGGTTTGGTTTCCTTGGGATGGTATATTTGGATGACGATGAGGCGAGGTGTTTGAATCCGAAATGAAAAATACACCAAAGTCAAACCTAAACCTAAAACATTGTGAGCTCTGAAGAGCGCATGATTGAGATCTCATCTATGTACATATATTAGTTAAACTTTCGTTTTCTTTCTGTAGCACACAGCACTTTCATTGCATCGATTGCACCCATTTCTCACGCTCCCACTCCATCCAACCGCTTCCTATAGCGTGGTACGTACGTCTTGAATTTCCGCGAGCTGAGCCGCTTGTCGTTGCTAGGAGGAGCGTCAATCAATCAACACGAAGTTTTTTTTTGGGGTCGAGGTTTGATGATTGCACGAATTGAGTCTGTTAAAGGTTCTGTGATGTGATGAAGGGGTTGAGAGAAAATATGCAGATTCATTAGGTATCTAGATGGAGAGTAGAGGGGAAAGAGGTATGGCTGGCACGTTTAGCGTTGGATAGACACGGATGCCACTACATCACTGCGCCGGTCACGGATGAGATATGTAATAGTAACACAGAAGCAATGACTTGAAAAGCTAATATATACAAGACTGTCACGTCCGATATAAAAAATATATACAGCGAAAGAATAAGGCCCCTCGATCCTCCATGGAGTGAGTGCGTGAGTCCTCCTCCGTCTATCAACTCAGGAAACCAACTTCCCATACCCACCCCCCACACCCGCTATGCTACAGTCGTAAAAAGAAACCTGAAACTATCCAATTTCTCCAATTTCCAAAAAACCTCCAGTCTCAAAACTCAAAGCTGCGCCTGCGTCTCGCCCAACTTCTTGGTACAAAACGAGCCAAAGTAGCCATTGAGCGCATCAGCCGTGGCACTGCCCTCCTGCAGGCCAACCACGATGCCGACATAGCCATCGGGGCGAACGACAACCACACCGCCCTTGTCCTCGTCCAGGCCCATCTTGGCGTGGGCGCAGGCCTTGGCGTCGGGCACGTGGCGGTCCCAGCGGTCGTCGGCGTAGACGTGGTCGCGGTAGCGGGCCAGGAGGGCGGGCACGTCGCGCGCAATCTCGACGTCGGGCCTCGCGGCGGCAAAGACGGTGCAGACGGTGAAGAAGTGCGAGTGCGGGTTGTGGCGCTCGTGGTGGCTGACGCGGTCGGCGTCGGCGCGCGCGTAGGCCATGTAGAAGGAGTTCTTCTTGGCCATGTTGGCCGCGAGGTCGCGCAGCGCCTGGGCCGTCACCGAGGGCTTGCCCGCAAAGACAAAGAGGCGGAAGGAGCCGTTGAGCGGGACCTCTTGCTCGAGGTGCACCACGTTGGCGTCGACGACGCGCGTGACGTCGGCGTTTGCGAGCAGGCGGCCCGGGATGAGCTTGGTGTTCTTGGGGTGGACCACGTGCGACTGGGCCGGGTGCGACGGCGACCAGTTGAGCGCGTTGGCCTTGTAGAAGACGCCGTAGCCGCTGGTGAACTCGCACGACTCCTTGAAGGTGCTGATGAATTGGTTCTCCCCCTCCTCCTCCTTCTTCTGGCCGCCCGCGGCCTGGGCCGAGGCGGCGGCCACCTCGTTGGCGGCAGGTGGCCGCTGCGAGAAGAGCTTGGCGTACTTGTTGTCGAAGGACAGCAGGGTCTCGGCGACGTCCTTGCGCTCGGGCTCGTACGTCTCGAGGAGCTTGCGGTTGGCAAAGCCGGCCTCGACGGCGTGGATCTTCCACGCCAAGTTGAGCGCATCGAGGAACGCCGTGTTCATGCCCTGACCGGCTTTGGGCTGTAGTCACAAAAGTTAGCCTGGTTTTTCTTTCATTGCCAGATTTGTCTCGGGGTAAAACTCACGCTGTGGGTGTGGCAGGCATCGCCTCCCAGGAACACGCGGTGGTCCAGAGTGTACTTGTCAGAGATACCCTGGCCGATGGGATAGACAGAGTACCATTCCAACCGCTCCCACTCGATCGAGTAGGGCTGCAGGATCCGCTTGGCGGAAGCCTGGACTTCCTCGGCGGTGGCTGTCTTGCGGGGGTTGAAGTCGGGGTCGGTAGAGGAGGCAATCTGGATGTACAGGCGGACCATGTTGTTCTCGCGGGGGATAACCATGATGGAGCCGTGCTCGGAGTGGATTGTGCATTTCATCTGGACGTTATTGTCAGCCTTGATACGGCGGCCACTTGGATGCAAAAAAATGAGAGACTACACACCTTGATATCGGGGAAATCCGTCTCGACGACGCCGTCCATGACACCCCACACATAGGCAATGGGGTCCTTGTGCTTGATGCCAATCTTCAGCTGGTCACGGATGAATGACCGCGCACCCTCGCCGCCAAACAGGTATTTCGCCTTGATGGTCTCCTTGTCGGTGCCGTCAACGTGCTCCAGGTCGACCGTGACGGGGTACTCGGGGTTCTCCTTCTCGTTGGACGTGAAGCCCTTGATGGTCCACGGCCGCTGGATCTGGACGCCGTTCTCCTCGAGGTCGGCAATGAAGACGCGCTCAATGAGGCCCTGGTGGAGGAGAGTAGTGAAGGGATATCTGGCGTCGATGAAGCTGGGGCAGCTGGCCCATGTGCCGGTCCGGACAATGCCGTTGCCGGTCTTTGGCGGGTCCCAGAAGGCGACCTCGTAGACGCGGGCGGGCTTGTGGGCCATGATGGCGGACTTGAGCCCCATGTTCCGGAGCAGGTCGAGCGAGCGGGGCTGGATGCCGTCCGCCCGGCCAGTCGGAGTTGGCTCTGCCCTGTTGTCGATGTGCTTGATCTTGTACCCCCATCTTGCCAGGCAGGTCGACAGCATCAGGCCGACGGGGCCGGCGCCGACAATGACTGCCAGATTCGCATTAGCGGCCTGGTTTGCGAACGGGGGAAGGTGTCGCGCCTACTTACCTATGTCATAGTGGCTGGAGCTGGGGTGTCTATCGGCTTGCGCAGCCATGGTTCATTCACACACTCTGGATATCTTTTTTTGGACGAACAGCAAAAAACGACAAAAGGCGCACTGGGTATCTCAAGGGAATAAGGAGAAGGTTCGGACGGTTTGGTTTGGGGAAGGATAATAGGCAGATCAACCAGACGGCTTGGGAGGGTCGGGCGGGATATTTGAACACCGGACGGCTCAACGCTACCGGGATCCGGGTTAAGGTCCGAAAACGTCGGGCCAGAACCACGGAGAAGGGAGTCAAAAAACGGATCAATCACATCGCCAGCTTGTGGGATCGGCCTGAGATGGCACGAAGCAGAAACGCGGCAAGAGGCTCGGGAAGATGCAGGGCCGGGGCCTGACTCGGAGCGAAGGGGAAAGCGAGGGCGAAGAGCAGCTCAACTCGCTCAACTCGGGCCAGCCAGCGGTCATGTGTGTGTGTACCGGCAAGGCGGGCGGCTGAAAGGCGATGAAGGGGAGGCCGGGTGAACCCTTGGGGACCCTCGTCGCGAAAGTCACACCCCCCGGGGGTGGGTGGGGTCCTGGCTGGACATGCTGGGCAGGTGAGGCATGTTTTCGTTTTCGGGGGGCGACTGGCGGGCGGCGTTGCGACGCTGCCAATCCAGCTTTCTTCCAGAACTCGCGGTTCGCCGAGGGTTGGCGGGCACGAGGAGTGAGGGGATCATCGGGACTTAAGCACGGGAGTGAGCAGCGGGGCCGCTGTGGGGCTGCCACGGCTGGGATTGCCGGGAGCGAGATTCGGGTTAGGCCTGAGTGGCCTGGCGGCTTTCTCCAGCCAAGAAGACAATAGGGGCGGCTGGACGTGTTACCCCAGTGGGGGTTGCTGCTGTTATTGGCCCGGCCGGTGCCGGTTTGCGTCACCGTGCCGTCGTCGCGCAGCCGTATCGCCATCCGAAGCACCCTGAGGCACCCTGGTGCACCACCGAGGCCACCCAGTCGCGCGGTGGCGGTGGAGGGGATCCTGGTTTCGGTCTCGCTCGTCCCTTCATCGATCGCCTCTGCATGGCCGGTCTCCGAACCAGCCGCGATATGAGCCGCATGGTAACGACGAACGGCCTTCGGAGTACGGGGCAGCCAACTCGCGTGTCGCCCACGTCGGTCTTGGCAAACGTGAAATAACTGGGCCATGGGGCAATCTCGGACTCTCGGTGTGCTCTCCGGACGGCCCTTGGGCGAATTTGATCTCTTTGACTTGCCCAAGATATTGGCATATTGTGATGGTTATCGATCGATCAACTTGGGGCTCTCCAGCGGCACTCTTCGACTGGTGTTGGATCCGATGGAAATGTCCGGGGACGGCACCGAGGGCATGTCCCAAGCCCCAGCGGCATCGACGACGCCATGACAACCTTGCCCGACGACATTTCGACGAATGAGTGGGAGAATGGGAGAATGGGAAAAATGACGAGGAATAATCAGGGCCGTTGGTGGACACTGATTGGCAGTTATCAGGGCCCGTCCAAGATATCTTCCTCAAGAGGTCCCTTTCCGTGCTGGACCCGCAGGACAGAGAGGAGAGGTCTGGTTTCCCGGAGTTGGCTTTTGACAACGACTTTGTCTTTGGGCGAGGCCTAATCGCAACGGCATTTCGGTCGTGTCCATGTTCGACACTTCTCCCTTGGGCCAGCATCATGTCGTCAGAGAAGATCGATCCATGGCTATGGCTGCCTCCTTTCCGACTCGGAGCTTCTCGACCTGCCGCCGGAATGAATGGGAGAGGGGCCCAGATGGAGATATAGTTCCAACCCTCATGTCGAACCCCAGGGTGATGTGACCCCTAGGGGCTGCCCCCTCGCATCGTGTCTGCTGTGCTGTCACCCCGACAGTGCTCCCACCGGGCGGGACCGATGCGAGCAAAAGCGGAGGGGTTCTCAACGAGGCCCGCCGTGATGTCGTCGCCGAGCACCGGGCTCTGCGGACCTGGCTCGCGGCCTCACGGCCTCGCTGCCTGAGAACCCCTCCGCTGCGAGACTTTCATTGCCCGCTGTGCCCGCCGAAACCTGGCCGACGTTCTTCTTTTCACCCATCCCGAGCGAGACCGACCTGGGCGACAAGAGCGCCCTCTCAATGCGCTGCGGCCGGTGAACAAAGCGACGTTGGCGTTGAAAAGATCCATTCGTTCCTTTTATTCTCCATTTCTATACCGCATCGGAAGCATCGCGGATTTCGGACTGGTCGAGCGTTGAGCAGGAAAGGCGACAGCATGGAACACGACCCGCGCCAGTCTATCCACGAGATAGGCGTCGCGAGGCAACTAATCTTGTCGTCGGCGAAGCCAGCGGTGGTGGACATTGGCAGCTTTGGGCGATCGGCTACTATTTCGCAGCTGGAAACTGTCCAAGAAGAAGTTGATCATGAGGCCAACCAGGAGGTGGCGCAAACCGAGGGTAAGTCTGCCCTCTGTCCTGCTTTCGAGTTTTGCTTTTAAAGGTTGGGTTGTCAGATTTCTCGATGGCGGGCTCGGGCGCGCCGAGAGTCAACATTCGACCGCGTTTGGTTTTCAGGGCCGACGAGGACCGCTGGTCTACGTTTGCGAACCCGGCTTGCTTGCACGACCGGCACTGTGGTCACCAGCACCAGCCGCGCCCTCGCATTTTGCTTAAGCCTGTTGGGGCAGAGGGAGAGCCGGCTGAGAGAGCCTTCGAGACCCCTAACAGACCTCTAGGCACCAGACCTCTACAGGTAGGTACCAGATCAGGTACCAGATCACCGTTCCCCCGAGCGGCAATCCCCCGCTCCCACTCGCACACATCAGACCTCGATTCCCTGCTTTGCGAGCCTGGAGGAGATATGGAAAGCGAGAACAGCACTGGATTCCCGAGCAGGATCGGGCCCTTCCTCCTCGAATCGCAGTCGAGTGGAGGTGGCTCTATTGCCGAGGCGTGTAAGTACCTATTCATCTCCGTTGCGCAATAGTTGCCTAGTATCCATTGAATGAATGGGCCCTTTGCTGACTAGGAGCAATTGAAGTTGCAACTTCGGATTCCGAGTTGACCCCAACTGCGACTCCGACTGCATCTAGGAAGAAGACGGTGCAAGCCTTTCGTAAGTTGCAACCTCTTGCAATGCATACCTACCCTCGCATGCTTGTTCCTGACCGAATTCCCACCGCAGACAAAGCATACTACGCGTCTCGCACCAAAGACTGGATTGTGAACATCCCCGCGGACGTCACCACTGCTCCCGGCCACGCCCCTCCTTTCACTGTAAGTCTTTCCTCGTGATTTATCGCAGTTTCCCGCGCCTTTTATTAACCCCGATCGCGACAGACTATCCAAAACAGTTACTCCGCAACTCCCGAAAACATGGCCAACTCGCATCGAGGCCGCCACCAAGAAGACTCGGCAATTCGAGGCAACTTCATCCCTTTTTCGAAATCCTTCAAAGAGCGCTCGCCATCGCCTCGCCGCGAACAGGGCCCCCACCGTGTCTACAAGCTGCAACTTAGCTTGACCGAGTCGCAGATGGATCGCCTGACGGCTGTGTAAGCAAGCATTCACACAGAGTTTACCATCAATTCGCCTACTGACTCGCTCCATCCAGGCTGTCCCCCGAGGATAACATGGAGCCGCTCCCTCGGGGCAGGGCTAGGAATGCCGACCATGACGCCGACATGGTGAACAAGATCGCAAAGGAGAATGCAGCGCCGAGAATGCGGTCCCGGTCGCCGGCAAAGACGTACCAATCGACCACGACTCCTCGCGCGCGGTCTCGCTCGCCGGTCAAGTTCAATCTTTTCAACACTCCCGAGAGCCAGCGCACCCTCCAAGGCTTCCGCGCCAACACCACCACGAGCGCATCATCCTCCAGCAAGGCACCTGAGGCTCGCTTTGAGCGGAGCACCCCGAAGTCCTACGCAACCCCGACTCGCGCCAGCGGACGTGGAGAGAGAGTCCCCCCTGCTCCAATCGACACAGACCTCGCTCGAGCGCACGCCAGAATGGCCGCCATGCGCGTTGGCAAACAACCTACCGTTGTCGTTCATAACCCGCCCGAGAGGACTCCTTCTCCTGTCCGTCAGCCCAGTCAGTATCCCATCGTGGACGACTCCTCGTCCCACTATTCTCAGGATTCGGCTGAAGAGCCGTACCCGTCCTGCGTCAGCCCTCTCCGTATCCAAAAGGACTACGAACCCAAGCATATGAGCATCCTCCAAGAGTACACGGACCAGAAGAACTCGGCGCGGGGTTCGGATAAGGGATCAGAGGAGCCCGAGCAACTTGGAACCCCGGATGAACCCGCTAGCGGCGCAGAGCTGGCCTACACACCCTTGGCGCCGTTTCTTCCCAAAGGCGCTCTGACGGTGAGAAAGGCATCCAAGACGCTCATCGGCGAGGGCGGCTGGCTTGAGAAGACATCCAAGCCCGAGCAGCCGACGGCGGGATCCCCGACCCGCACCGGCGGTTTCCTCGGCAACCTTCTCAAGAAGGCAAAGGACATGGCAAGCAAACCTGCAGAACTAACTCTCTCGTGATACAAAACGCTAACAGCACATTCCAGATCGAGGCCAACCAAGACAACCGCGCCCAGCGCAAATCGCGCGAGTCGGACAAAAGCCGCCCGACGTCGCGGCAGCTGGCCATCTCGCTCAGCCCGCGCGAGCAGAGCCTGCTGTACTGCGAGCTCGAGTTCGCGCTGACGACGGCGCTCGCCGACTACATGACGGCGCAGTTCCACGCGGGCCGTCTGGAAGCCGACAAGCTCAAAAAGGTGGCCGAGGACTGGCAGCGCAAGGGCCGGCCCAAGGTGGTGGGCTTCCGCTACGACATGGAGACGCAGCTCGACCTGGTGCGCGCGCACGCCCACGACTTCAAGTTTTACTCGCGCGTCGCCGCCACCACGGCCATCCTGGGCATCCTCGACACGGCCAAGGCCAACGCGCGCGCCCTGCGCGTCCGCACCTTTTGCCAGCCCGACACCGTCATCGCCAAGCAGCTGCTCGACTCGCAGGGCCTGTTCAACATCCTCGGCTGCCCCGAGGACCAGCAGATCAAGCTGGCCGAGATTGTCGCCTTCTTCAAGGCCGCCATTGAGCGCCGCCGCATCCATTCGCTGCATGAGCTGCATCAGCAGCATCAGCAGCAGCAGCAGCAGCAGCAGTCTGGTGCGATGGCTGCGTCATCGACGACTTCGGCCGTCGCTGTCCCCGTCGTCATGTCGGCGGCTACTTCGCCGCTGCGGAACAGCAGGAGCCCGCGCCCGGGCGATGAATGGTGGGGCACTGCTCCCGCTCAGGGCCAGCTGAGGGGCAGCAACAACAACTCGCATGGTGGTGCCGCCAAGATGGATCCTGCTGGCTATGATTCGCAGGGTGAGTGAGTTTGGTCTGGTGGGGGGCGGTGGTGGGTTTCCGATTTGAGCTGGTATAGTTGCCCATTGTTTTCTGGCTTTCTCGAGGATGGATCAGCCAGTGCCACATCTGATACAGGGCTACATCGAGTTCTTGTCTCGACATTTGCTGGCTGGTGTTTTTCTTTTTCACCGGCTTCAAAGATCACCAATCCCCCCCTTTCAGTTTCGTCAACAAGGGTTGACCCTCTTTTCGGTTCGTCAACAAGGCTTGACCCCCTTTCGGTTCGTCAACAAGGCTTGATAAAGGACACCTTTCTCGGTTCGTCAACAAGGCTTGACAAAGGACCCCTAGCTAATTAGGCAAGCCAGGGCAAGGCCGTGGTTTATGGGAGGGCCATTTCATTGTTGGCAAGCTTCCCTCGCTTTCTTTTTGTTTTGAGTTTTACAGTCTTTTCCCCGGGAATAATTTCCGGCGTTTCTTATGGTATGGCATGGTATATGACATGGTGGCGTGCACGGATGATGATACCCCCTGGTTGTGTCACTGGGATGGGCGTTGCGGGATACCAAAGAGGCTGGGCATATTTGCTGGGTATTGGCTGAGTGTTGTGGTATGGCCGGTTTGGCTTGTGAGTTTAGGTTTGAGATGTGTTTTGGTAGTTTAGCCGACATAAAATGAGCAATGGCGACGTTACTCAGAGATGCTTGTCTTGAATTGGGTGAGGGGTGTGACACGAAGTGAAAAAGTGGTGAAGATGTCGAGTATGCAGGGCGTTCAAATTGCTATCCATGGCACACTGAAATTTAACAGATCCAAAGAGGAAGTTGTAAATGTTACACGACCCAATGTCATTCTTTTCGCGACGCCTATTCGATACTCGCCCTGCCGTCCGTTATCGACACATGTTGGTCAGTCTGACACCCAAGGAAAACCACAAAACCCTGACAGCCGTACAATCAACAGTCTGTATTGTGCCCTGTATCATTTCCCCGTCCCACTCCAAAAGAAAAGAGTTCACACCTCAGTCATTACAAAGTCATATCCTCATCCCCATCATCAACCCTAAGTCCTACA
>MU857240.1:0-16217 GCA_033296705.1 Chaetomidium leptoderma | reverse complement strand
CGCATACCGTGAAGACATTGACGCTGACGTGCACACGCGCAATGAAAAGCTCCTCCAGCGGCTCTAGCTGGGGCAACTCAGGTGGGACGGAGCCAAAATCAAGCTTGTTCTCTGCCGAGGAGAAAAAAGGCTCGTCTTGCCGCTTCTTGTCATCCTTGTCGTGACAGCGCTTGCAAATGTCGTCCGCCATGAGTTTGATGTCGAACCAACGCTCCTTGCAACGCTGGCATCGTTGCATCTCCTCTGCGGCAAGCGCTTCGTCAAACTCTCTCTTGATCGCGATATCTTCGGCCAATAGTGGCACCTCTCCACTTCATGTCGGCGGAAATCCTGCAATTATGCTAATATTGGTCCAGGGGCAATATAAACTCGTTTGGTATCTATGAGATATACTATGTCGACTTTCTCGGTCGCTCTCACGCGGATGTAGCATGGATCGGAAGCGTGTAGGTCTTCCTGGTGTTCTTCCTTGGTACATTCTTAGGCCGTCTTACCGATGCGGGATACTTTCGTTCGGTCTTCTGTGAGCAAAGTTTCTTTAGTCCCCACTCCGCGCTGATCCCAAGAATCACAGAGCGCTGATTCATTGTAATTAGTATTCGGGACCGTGTTGACTCTACTCGGCATGTTCATGGCCTCCCTATCCACGCAGTACTGGCAGTTATTCCTAGCCCAAGGACTCTGCGTTGGTCTTGGCGCTGGGTGTCTGTTCTGTCCAGCGCTGGCGATAGTATCGACATATTTCTCCAAGAGAAAAATGCTAGCCATTGGCATTTGTGCGTGCGGTAGCGCCACAGGAGGACTGGTCTACCCGGCCATGTTTCAACAACTGATCCCATGGCTTGGCTATGGATGGACCATGAGAGCCCTGGGTTTTACTACGATGGGCTGTTTGATTCTCTCTAACATTCTAGCAAGACCGAGACTGCCGCCTTACAGCACAGGACCCATGGTTGAGCTCGCCGCCTTCAGAGAAACCTCGTACACCTTGTTTGCGATTGGGATATTCCTAGTCTTTTGGGGTGTCTATTTTGCTTTCTACTACGTGAGCTCTTTCGGTGTCGACATCATCGGCATACCTCAAAACGAATCATTCAACCTGTTTCTGGTTCTTAACGGTGTTGGGATCATAGGTCGCACTCTCCCTGCGTACTTGGCCGACCGCTATACCGGCCCCATGAACATTCTACTCATGGTCACCATCGCCTCGATCATCTGTGCTTGGGCGATGATTGGTGTCACGTCCCGAGGAGGGCTCTATGCGTGGACTGTGGTCTATGGCATTGTCGGAAATGGTCTTCAAGCCATGTTTCCGGCCACGCTGAGTAGCTTGACAACGGATTTGAAGAAAGCGGGAGTCAGAATGGGAATGGTTTTTGTAAGTGCTCCAACCAGGCAGGCTGTGGAATGCTGCGTGAGCATCAAGGCTGACTTTGGTATAGACGATCGCGAGTTTCTCTGTGTTGACCGGTCCACCTATAGCTGGTCTTTTGATCACGAGAGACAATGGCCGCTATGTATATGCGCAGGCCTTCGCGGCAGCGTCTATGGTCGTCGGGTTCTTCCTACTCTGTGGGGCTAGATTCGCGGTGACTGGCAAAGTCTTGTTTCACAAAATCTAGCGGCGTGTCACGAACTTATCTGCGGGCTTTTGAGGCTCCCTATCATAGCCCGTAAGAGGCTCCGGCGATGCCTTCAGCCATGACCCAACAGAGCCTCCGCAGGCGCCACGCTCGAGAAGATTCAAGCACTACAACAAGAAGGAGGACAAAAGGACTACAAAGATTCCCTGGTTGTACTTAGTTTTATTGTTTTCTTCCGGTTGCAATGCTCGTCAATGAAAAATCTTCATCGGGAACATCACTGTCCGCGCCTCTCACGTTACTATTACGTCGATATTTCTGATAGGGACGTACAGCCGGAAACTTTGGACGGGTAAGTATGGGACCTGAAGTAGACGAGGCAGTTTTCGGGGTCCCAGATGGCGTTCTCGGGGTAGAGTTGGTACTGGTGGAGGGTGAAGCCACCTCTACTGTTGGGGTGCACCCCAATCCTGCTCCAGACTCCGTTAACAGCGAGAAAACCGCAAACGACGACACGTCACATAAAAGACGCAGCACCTAAAAGCCCTTGTGAACAAAACGAAGCAGGAACAGCATCCATCGTCGCCAATTCCTAACAAATGGCGCGCATCGTCCGTGGACCGCGGACCGAAAAGCCGCCTCTATTATAACCCAAGCGCCCCCAAGCCAACCACCCAAACTGATATTTCCCGTTGAAGCAGACCCATGTTGTTGCAAACCAGACCAAGGAAATGGGGTTAACCCCCCCTCACGCCTCCTCCTGTTCATCCCCCAGCGTTCAGGCGCTCTGAAAGGTCGATCTTCTCACAGCAGCACGAAATTCCTGGTCCCCTCACACCTGGATACCACAGTGCGGACAGAATGCCGTCGTGACCCCCGCGCCGCATTGGCCGCAGTATCTCGTCCCCATCCCCGTCGGTTCCTTGGAATGGGCCGGAGCCGGGGCCTGAGCGTGCTGATAGGGCGGAGCGTTCTGGTAGGCCGTAGCGTTCTGCTGGTAGGCGGGTACGGCCGCGGTGGGAGCGACTGGCGCGTTCGCATAGGATAGGGGCTGGTAGGTGTACGCGATGGACGCTGGTTGGCGCGAGTCGCGCTTCACGCACCAGACGATGAAGAGGATCCAGGCGACCAGCTTGCAGATGGCGCCGAGCGCGAAGCAGGCGACTGCGCCGTACCACATGCCATTGTTGCCCACGCCGCTGCAGCTATAGTAGCTGTCCAAACAGTCGTAGGCGGTGGCCGAATACCCGCCGATCAGGCCTCCGCCGATGATGAAGAAGAGGACGGCGCTGATGAAGAAGGAGATCGGCCACCATTTCGAGAATCGGGAACGCGGTGGAGCAGCGACGGCGGCGGCGGGTGGGGGATATGGGTATGCCATGTTTTGGCCGCCCGACATTTGGTAAGACATGGTTTGGCCGGGGACAGGAGATATCCTCAGATTACCGAGTACGACGCAAGGGTAAATGAAAAATGGGTAGATGGAGAAGGAGAAATGGAGGACGAAGTATCGGTTTCTTCCCCTCGGCAAAAAAAAAAAACAAGAACGAGACTGAAACCTAAGAACAGTAGGCCCACTGCGTTGATGGGAGAGGACAGGATGAATCTTATGGCACCGGTCTGTCCCAGGAGCTGGGGCTCAGCCCACTCAAATGTTCCAAAATAAGCCTAGCTGAGCCTGCTTTCCGGGGCTTGCACTGCGAGAGAATCTGATGCTTACTGTGGCTGCCGGGTAACGTTCCCCCGATGTATCCACCGGACTTGCGAGCTGGTTGTTTGACTGGTTGCACAGCCCGATGGCCAATCTTGACTGTACTACGGTACCTACGTCTGGCACTGATCAGCACCGTCACAAGAGTCAACCTTCCGCCGCAGCCACACCACCCATGCATCCTGGTTTTAAAAAGAGCAAGCAAGCATTGCCAAGCATCGGCTTGGCAGCTTGGGCATCGAGATTCACCTTGGGGTCCGGGAGCTTGGGCAGTGCTTCGTCCAGATGTAACGTACGTGGGGCAGTTATCTTAATATTGCGCGCCTAGAAAGGTGACTCCTATTTTGCCACGTGCCCTCCACAAGTTGCCACGATCGATCGCGTCGGCGCGTCTGACGGCGAATTTCGCAGGGCACGCAAGTGGTGCACTCCGTCGCGCGGCGAGGCCCGACACTCCGAGTCCGAGCTGCTTGGGCAAGCGCCCGAGATGGAGAATGACCACATGACCACTACCTATTGTTGCCATCGGTGCATCGAGCTACACTTGACTAGCCATTACCAACCCGTTACCCGACTCATCTTCATGCTTGTGGCGGTTGGTTCTCCAACAGTATCAGGGGCAAAGATCGCCCTACCCTAACCCTGAACCCTTACCCCCTTTTACCCCTGAATGCTTGTCGGTCCAGGGACACTCTCAGTCACATCCTCTGTCCAACTGAATGGTGTCATCCAAGTACATACCCACGAACCGGATACTTACCTATCCTAAACAATAAATGTGTGGCATAGACATTGATAAGACCCTCGTATTTGACTACCACTTGATAAAATGAATACTTGATACGATGTTGCCCATTGCCAATACAAATCTAGGAAATACACCCCATCTCCAACCACGTAACCAACCAACCCGAACCCCCCAAGACGTGTTCCTAAACCTTCCCATGATTTAGTTTCAGCTACCCAATCCTCCTCACCGCGGGCTCCATCCCCTGCAGCTCCATCTGCATCCTCCTCTTCAACCCCGAATCAACCTTGGGCAGATACGGACTGGTGGCCGCATACGTCCGCCAGGCATTACAGTTGGGCTCCATCTGATCCAGATGCATGAGCTGCAGAATGTCCGCCTTGCGCTCCAGGAACTGAATCCCCAACCCCATAGCCACATGCCAACCAATATGGCAATGCATGAGCCAACAACCCGGATTGTCCGTCTTGAACGCAATCACCAACCACCCACTCCCCGGCATCTGCTCGACATCCCTCCGGATCGGGTTGACAAAATTGAGCTGGCCCATCATGGTCGCGGCGTCAAACGTGCCGGCGCCCGTGCCGAGCACCGAAAAGTCGTGGCCGTGCAGGTGGATGGGGTGCGGCACGCCAAAGGTGTTTTGGATGACCCAGAATGTCCAGACCTCAGCCTGCGGCACGTCGACCAGGTTGATGGCCCCCGGAAACGTCGTGTTGCCCTCGAGCACGTACTCGAGCACCGGGTGGTCCCACTCGACCGAGATGGGCGTGTTGCGCACCTGCCACTCAAACACCTGCCCGCGGTCGTGGGTTGGAAACTGGAGCGAGATGGGCAGCGTCGAAGGCTGGAATTGGGAGGCGGAGAAGGTGTGCGTGATGATGGGGGCGAAGCCTTTTTCGCCGTTGCACGTCGCTGTTACGGGCGTGCCGCGGTTGGTCGGGAGGGCGGTGGTGCTCGCGCCCGTGTAGTGGATGATGCCCGCGGGGAAGAGGTTCTTGGAGCGGCCGCAGTTGTTGTTGACTTCCATGGTCGCGTTGAGCCAGTAGTTGCCCACGGGCTGGTTGGCTTCGACGATGACGTCGTAGCGCTGGCCGACGCCGATGAAGAGGGAGCTGCGGACCACAGGCGTGATGGGGACGAGGTCGGTCGCAATGACTTTGAAGGTGTGGCCGACGAGAGAGACGGTGAAGGAGTTGTCGACGCTGGGGTTGATGAGACGGAGGAGGTGCTTCTTGCCAGGGGTCAGGGTGAGGCGGTCGTACGCGCCGCCCGCGCCGATCGGGTTGATGTTCTTGCCGCGGAAGAGCACATTGTCGCTGTCCGGGGGCGCGCCGTTGCTCACGAGCTCGGCCTTGAGGTGGAGGCGGTCCGCTGTCTCGTGGTAATAGTCGCCGATCGTGTAGGGACCGAGGTCGATGTCGTAGTCTGCCGAGGCAGGGCCGTGTACGACCAGCGAACCAACGACTCCGTTTCCGTACTGGTTGGAGTAGTGGCTGTGGTACCACGATGTCCCGTACTGGGTGACGTGGAAGTCGTATGTCTTCATGTGCCCGGGGGGAATGGGGCATTCTGTGACACCGTTGGCCCCATCTTGGTTGCTCTCGCCAAACTGACGGATGCCGTGCCAGTGGATCGAGGTACTGGGCATTGTGTTAGTACTCTTTTGATAATGTGCGATTGTAGGCCAGAGATAGTCGCACCCGTTGTCTTGCATGTCATTGTAGACGTTGACCACGATGTAGTCGCCCCAGTCTGCCTCAATGGTGGGCCCCGGGAACTGATCTGTCTTGTGTGTTATAAATGACCCTGTATGTTCAAGGGCCCGGAAGACTGACCGTTGATGAGCATAGCAGGCTTCCGAACGCCATCAGGCCCGAGCCAGTTCGTCACATTGGTGATGTGCAAGTCAACCTAAATGGAGGCGGGTGTTAATACTCCTCATTTTGGTGTGACCAGGGGACGCGTAGAGCCATACCGTCCTAGTATTGAAAGCAGGAGGAGTGGTGGTCAAGTAGTCAGTGTCGATGCTCCAGTTGTTCTTCCAGCACCGACGGTTCGTGGCATTGTTTTGGCCGCAGGGCTTGCCACCAGGTGTGATGGTCTGCCTGGGGGTGAGGTCAATGACTGGGTTTGGCTGGACTGGAGAGGCGAGAGTGGTCTGGAACAGCACCAATACAGCGCAGCAGGCCGCAATTGGCTGGTTTAAGAGCCAACGCATGATGACGGTTGAAAGTGTGACGCCTTGTGGTCTGAATACAATGGGTAACGTATAACCTCGTTCTACGGATTTCGTATCTCCAGAGCAGAAGAAAGCTGGGTTTATATAGACATCTTGAAGGGTCCCGAGCCATGTGTTGTTTGTTGCCTCGTCCTACATTGTGCACACTCCCGAACTATTGACGCCCTGCGTCCTGCCGCTCCAAGCACGACATGAGTGCACCATCTCCATCCCTTGACACGGTCAGGCCTCCCTCCACAAGCTGTCGCCCGTGAGAGTCCACACCCCGAATCCTTCCGTGCGCCGAGGATCGCAGCCTGGGGCCGCAGGACGGGATGTGGGACACGGGATGTCTGACCCTGGCCTCCATCTCGGCTTGGCCGGCATCTCGTGAGTTCCTCTATCGCCATGAGTCTGTCGAATCCGGCGTCCACATCGTGGTGGCGAGTGGGTGCGCTGTCAGGCTAGTGGATGAGAGCGAAGAGGCCTTGCCCCCTTGTCTCGGGCAACTTGGACCACAAACTTAGTCAACCTATAGGCGTGATCTACAAGCGAGGACGAGGCATAGCAAGCCACCATGCGGACTGAACCCGGTGCTGGCACTCCCTGAGGCTGACGCCACGAACCGATCTTTGCATGGGAAATCCAGGACCTGGGCGTGCAGCGCGGGGTAAGAAGGGTGGGTAGCCGACGTTGTCGACCCGTGTTCGGAAGAATCGGGACCGTGATGCATGTCAGCGATCCGGCATGTGCCACGACACTCATGTCCTGAGGTTAAACATCTTGTATAACCGCTGGAAACCCGGGATTATCTGGCTTTGCCGTAACATAAGACTATGTCATACCATATCCAGCAGTTGCGGCCAAATCCCGGGGAGCTTAGGCGTGGAATTGTTACCAGTTCCGTTATGGATTCGCCCTGCGATGTGCCTTTCTGACTCTTACTTCATTACACGCACTGGCAGTTCTACACGTCCAAGTGCCGGTGACGGACCCGAGAATGGGGATGAAATGACCGGTCTATTTTTGGGACCCCGAACGCTGCAGGTCCCGAGCCAGAGCTGAGATGGTGAGCTCGATCGACAATGGAAGCTTCCCGCAATCCATCCCGTGTTATCCATGTCCCTGTCAGAGGTCGAGTGAAAACTTCTACTGGTCGCCTAGAAGTCCGACCCGGATGTCACGTCGGCCAGTCGTGTTTCAAGCTCAGGTCGCTTACGACTGTCTTGGGCTGGGCAGACGTGGGAAGTATATTAATCGACTAGCCAACTGCAACCTCATGTGGCAGCCTAGGGCCGGAACTGGGAAGGTGTCAACCTTTTCTGGGTGTCAAAGCCCCAAGTCTGCCCAACTCGCCCCGCATTCGTCACTAACAGTGCCGACGCTAGGAGAGTCCAACACGTTCGGCACCGAGTCTCTGGGCCTGACACTTGTTGATCACGAAGCTATTGATAACTAATGCGGCGAGTATGCATCATACGGGCGGGAAGGATGGGATGAAGGTCCGTGATAGGGGGGTTACCATTTACCCGTCCTTGGGGGCGCGCGAAGGTAAGGTAGATTTAACCGGAATGTCAAAGTTGAGTCGCGATGAACGACCTGGGGGTTTCGGGGGCCAGATCTAAGGCAACCTCGTCGATGGGGGCCGCGGTAAACAGGATGGCTGCCTCCCTGCTTTCCATGGGCCAAGGGGTGGAAATTTCTGGCACCATCGAACTGACGAGCGAATTGTGTAGAAGTGCGTAGCCACTCTTTCGTTGAAGTTGATCATGGCACGAGTGTAAGGTACCGATATTGACTTGCATTTACGGGACTTGGTCGAGTTTAGATTGCCTGCAGCGCCCGATGCCATGTGGTTGACCACAATACCGGGTCGAAGCGAGGTTCCCCTTAATCAAGTCAATTTGTACCGCAGCGGGGTCCTGTGGGGGGCAGGAAGCCTAGGTAGGTACTTTACAGGGCATGCATCGCCTGAAAATGTTTGACAGTTACGGCAACTAGCCTTCCCAGGGCAACTACCTTACCTTCAAGGTTAGCCTCGCTTCCGGCTCAGTACCTAGCTAGCTGGCTCCTTGCCAGGTCCTTGTCTGCCTTGCCGTCGCTTCTATGAACGGAAGGATGGCCTGAGGCTCCCAGGCCGCCTTGTCGAGATCTCACTTCTGACGGGGCCCCTTATCCCTGTCCAGCTCGTCCCTGTCCGCCGTGGCCAGGATTGCGCTGTGAGTTAGAAACTTAGGTAGTCCGGTTGTAGCCAAACAAGTCTCTAACCTGGTTATGGTAGGTACTAGGAGAAAGTCGTCACTGAGATTTATGTCGAAGGTTGGAGAAGTCTTAGTGGACGACCGGGAGCCGTGATAGTGAACACTGCGGCGCAAGACGCGGGCGCGACACTACCTACAGAGGCAAAGGGGGCGGAGATTGAGCGAGCATAAAGACGTCCCTTCTTGACGGTTGAACCCTGAATGCCACCTAGAACCTAGGTAATACAGATCACTTGGTCATTAGTTCGAATCCGAACTCGACCTTCCAAGTGCAGGAATTGTTCTGCCATCCACTTCTACTGCTGTGTATTTTCAGCTAGTTTCCCTTTCCATCAGGCACCTTTCCTGGCACAACCTCGTGATGCGCCATATTCTCTGGCCTCTCAAACGCCTGTTGATTCGCCTCCATAAATTCGAAAGCCTTAGTCTGCATGGAATGTTAGCAAACTCTCCTAGCCCGGACTTTGTTATATTCGAGCAAAAACGTGAAAATACTACGAGGTTTGACCTACGTAGCTCTTGCAATTCGGATGCGGATTCCCTCCAGTCCCTAAAATCGTGTTTTCCAGGCCACGCGGAGGAGGCTCGGGCGTCATGTCGCCACAGCACTGTATCTCCTGCCGGATGTAGTCAAGACAATGAGTCGTGTGCCCCTTGATCCGTTCCGTCAGGTAGGTTGGGTCACCGTTCTCATCCTCGCGTCCATAGTCTGAAACGTTGAGTTTGCCCTGTAAAAGGCCGAAGAGTACATCGCGGACTGTAATCTATGGGGCCAATACACCTGGTGAGTACTTATACGCCCGTAATTCTCAGACAGATTAGGGAGAAGGGGAATTACATACTAAGCAGTGGAGTGAATGGAACATGGAGACGCCATACTTGTACGTGTTTGGGCCGATCATGAGGCCTTGCTCGATACCATACTGTTCCGGGTTCTCGATCACCATCATTCCATTCGCCTCTTTGTTCGGTTTGTTAGACAAGGTGCTGAGATAATTCGGACGACGTACCTACCGCCTCGACCCGGGATCAGCGACTGCCATAATGCATCCGACTCCTCTGAGGACTCTTCCATGAAGGTCTTGTTCTCGTGGAAGTGGACGACTTCATCCGGTACTATGTATGTACGTCAGCACTAACAAACCCCCGAGGCACCGAGTGTCCAGAACATACATTGGACCAAGACCTTCCGTCCATCGCTCTGAATTCCTGATGAGAAACCATGAATGTAAGAAAAGAGATGAGTTGAAAGAATGCCGAGAATAAACGCCACAAATGAAACGGCAAAGATGGAAAGCCAAGCAAGCCTAGACCTTGCAGTGCTATGGTCTAGCACAGGTTCTTTGTGGACGAAAGCCTCATCTTCCTCTGAACTGGCTCTGCTTTGAGAGAGGCGGTTGTAGTCCCCCATCGTGATGAAAGACAAGGCTTCAATCAACAAATGCCCGAGTCCAAGTTGGGAGCTGAATGCATGCTCCAAAGACGCGAAGATGGGGATGGGTTCCCTTTTGGCTGCGTGTGCCGTCGAGATCAACAAAATGAGTCCTCCAAGAGGACCAAGACCCATCAATGTCCACCCATCTGCTGCATACAATATTGTGGGATTCACATTGCAACCGTATTATCATGCCACACTTGCATTGCGGCATACTTCGCTAGGATGACGGCCCGGATATCCATGTGGTGCAGCTCGTCGTCAAGGGAATCGGTTCAGGGGTACAGTTCGTATAGAATCCTCCGGCGCTGTCTTCGGCCACTCAGGTACAGCCTTTAGAATCGTAGCGCGTTGCCATGCAATCCTTCGCCGTTAGGGCGCTGCCATGCAATCCTTCGTCGCGTAGCACTTTGCGGGCCCCTGTTGAGCTAGTAAATTGATTAAATTTGTTTAGTAAAGGCCGACCACTGTGTGACGGCCTGCACCTAATTATCCTGGTACGCTATGCACACCAGGCAACGCAATCATGCACTGGAGTTGTCGCGGATGGCCCGGGATGGGACATCCTACGCGCTTATGCGCTTGTAAGTTTCTTGCTCGCAGACTCAAATGACTGCGGTGTCCTTCCTAGTGGATCACGTCCCTTGATTTCGGAGGTGCGGTCCGGAGTTTAATTCCGAAGACGACCGGATCATGCCCTCGAGCAAGTCTCACGAGATACCCCCAAGATGCCGAAGCCATTTCTCGGAGAAAAGCATGAAACTAGGCATCGACAAAAAGTCAAAGACATATAAATCCGCCCTTCTCCCACTTCCTACCTCACCCTCCTCACCATACCTTTACTCACTCACCCAATACTTCAAATCCATCCCCCCAACACTTCACAAGTACCGTTTCAACCCCACCCTCTAACCACTGAAATGCGTCTCCCCATTGCCGCCCTGGCCATTGCCCTCCTCAGCCCCCAGCTGGGTGCCCTCGCCTCTCCATCTCCCAAGCCAGCAACTCTCGAGGACCTAACCGCCCTTGCCATCCGCCTTGGCAACGGCGAACCGGTCCCCAAAAACGTCCATATCACTGACCGTGCCCCGCCTCCGAAGCTGGCCGTCCGGCAGAACTACTGCGGCATCGCTAACAGCAAAGGTTCCTGCTGCTGCAACTACTGCTACGGCTGGATGTGCAGCTTGTCGTGCGGTGTTTCGCCATTGTGCCACTAAGAGCCTTTAACCAAGACATGACGGTACGTTTTGGGATTCCCAAGGTCCATCCGGGCGCCGCTGATGCATTTATTTGCGGATTGATACAGAAACCGTTTGCGCAACTGGCTGGGTTCGTCGTCGAGTCATGGTGGGAAACATGTCGGGGGATTGTAAGGAGACATTGTGGAGACATATGTTACAACCTGCACCCAGGCACCCAGAAGGGATAGGGTTAAAGGATGTAAGGCAGGACGCCTAAGATTGGCTCTGGGAGGGGAGAGTTTGCAAGGGGGTTAGTACTAGTACTGAGTGCGCGGTATTGAGGGGTTTTGTTCATTCCACAAGACCTAGTATTGTGACCCTCATCATCACTTCAAACTAAAATCCTTGGCCGAGGCTTCACAAACAAAAAGACAAAATCGTATTCCAGCAACAACTTGAAGCCTACCCGATCAAAGTCAATACCCCCCCCACCACCCCACCCCACCTAAACAACCCCCGTTCACACGGCCCCCCCTACGCCGTAGTCCCCGTCCTCGTCGCCAGCCCTCCCAACAAACTCCGACAACTAACCACCCCCGGCCGATCCACCCTCCTCGTCGAAAACGACCACGCCCCACTGCCCGGCGGTGTCGCCGCCATCACCGCCGTCGTCGCCCCATCATCCGCCGGGTATGTCACCTGCATGCCCACCTTGGCATCCACGAGATAGTTGCTCCGGCACGTCACGCCAATGGTGCCGCTCTGCGAGCTCGTCCACGTCACGGCCTCGACTGTGACGGTGTCTGCGCCGGTGAAGAAGTGGACCGTGAAGGTGGCGGTGCGCGTGATGGGGCTGTCGTCGCCCGGGGTCGTGATGGCTAGTTGGAAGACGTAGTCGCCTGTGGGGGCGCTGGTGGCGAAGCGGATGGAGATGGAGTGCGTGTCGGGGGCGATGAGGAAGGTGGCGAAATTGGCTTGGGTGCCGGCTGAGTCGGCGGCTATGATGGACCAGGTCCAGGTGAGGGTGTCGGCGGGGAGGTCGGGGCTGGTGTTGTCTTGGAAGCCGCGTAGGGTGAAGGTGTCGTCGGAGCGGGCGAAGAGTTTGCCGTTGGAGATGGTGACGGTGCCGATGGTGGCTTCGATGCGTGGCTCGGGGGCTTGCGGGTCGCCGGGGTTGGGGTTTTCTGGGGGAGGGCACGTGGTGGTGTCGAAAACGGTGACGCCGGATTGTGGGAAGGGGTTTAGGGGTCCGGAAATGTTGCCGCTGGCGTCGGGGCCCACGCCTTGGACGAGGTGTTTCATTTGCGAGTAGTCGTTGACGAGTGGCTCGTTGCCGGGGACCAGCAGCTCGGGTTGGATCCACTCCATCATTGGGAACACGTACTGGCCCGCGAGGATGCCGTTCTTGGTCAACATGGTGCCACTGCTGGCAATAGCGCGGTACTCGCGGGTGTAGGCACTGGGTTGGGTACCGTCGGAGCGAGAAATCCACTTGTTGCGGCCGCCTGCCTCGGGACGGTTCTGGCCGACGCCGATGGAGCGGTCCGTGGTCGCCCCCGTGCAGGGGTCGATGTCGATGGCGTTGATGGAGACGGTTATCGTGGGGTCTGACACGAAGCCGATAAAGCGTGTCTCGGCTACCTCCCCGTTTGTGTCGGCTGAGTAGATGCCCACTAGGGCTTCCTCGACGCGGATATAAGCCGGCACACCGGTCGTTGTAATCTGCACGTTCCATGCCACAATCTCAAAGCAGATGAGTTCGTTGCCCAGCCGGAAGCCCCTGTACATGATGAAGTCGCCGACCAAGAATGGCGCCATGATCAGGGGGTCAGGGGCTTGGCTGCCAGGAATCAGTGACTGGTAAGCTATCGTGATAAAGTAGCCCGAGAACTCACAAAACCCGCCGTGGTGCGGTGGTACCGGGGATTACCGGCCGGTTGCTCAGAGGACAGAGCGTGTCGTTGGAGGACCGTGGTACGCACATGGGGAAGCCCGAGAAGGAGCTGACACTAGGGCTCTGGTCGTCGGCCACCATGAATGGGAACGAGTAGCCAGCCGAAAACACGGCGTTGGGGTCATTGATGCGAATGGTTGGCCCGTTGCGGATCTTCATGCTGCCATCGAAGTTGATCTCGTCGATGTGTCCCTGGTTCAACTCCATGGCAAACTCGGAGATGATGATCTGAGCAGCAAGAGCCTGACCATTCACAATGTTGCCGGCAACCTGGTGATGGGGCATGGCTTAGTCGGGTGCCCTAAAGATATTTGCGTTACGGGTAATCAACTCACGTTGACCTCGAAACCAATGACGGAAGCCTTGCCCGCAACAAAGTCCTTCCACGGAACAAAGGCCGCGGGAAAGGTAACCAGCATGTTCTTGGGGACGATGACAGTCCATCCGTTGACGGATATGGTGCCTCCCGTGTTGTACGAGTCATCCGTGGCCGTTGCGTCCACAAGGGCACCGTTGAGGAGGATGGGGACATCAGTCCCGAGCACCGTGAGGAAGAGGAGGAAGAGAGGAAGTAGAAACTGCATCTTTGGTAATAGAAGGGTAACAGCGCAGTCTCCTGCCACGACAAGGAGGACTCGATTCACTAGATCAATAAAGAGCATGGACTGAACCGAGTTTATACACGCGTCGGCGCCCCGGTCAAATCCGAATATCGCTAGATTCTGCCCCGATCCTGCCAAGTAAGGGGACATCTCCGCGAAAGTCTCGTCTATTCCTTCCCTATCAAATGTTTGTAAACGTAAGAACCAGTTGCCATGGATCCTCCCAGAGGGACTCCATGCCACCTAATTCTTAGGCACTTGCAAGGTAGTATTATTGTGTCTAGATGTGGTCGAACTCGTGACGGCGGGCGCCAGTTGACGAGGGATCGCTAGTGGGATCGATCAGAGCGGGCCGCATAATTACACCTTCGCAGTACGATGGAACGGGTACTCCCTCCCGTTTCTCTTCCGATGCAGCAGAGCTACGCACGGACGAATGGTTACGTAGAGTTAACCTCACATGGGCCAATATCATGGATGGTCATCGCTTGGCTACAGCGTCTAGACGCACCTTAGACTCTTCGGAGATGGAGGCAGGGGTCAGTACACTACTACATACACAGGGGTTGATATGCACGGCTTACTTCCTAAATAGGTAGGTTCCCCCCCGCGTGGGGTTGATGAGAAACGTGTTGTGCCAAGGAATCGCGGCTATTCCTTCCCGTCTACCAGCAGCAGACCAGGGGTCAAGGCACTCGGTTAGAAATGCCTCGATCGCGAGTTCAATAAGTACTATGCACGGTGTAGATCACGTAGTTGACCGTATCGGGAAGTTCGCCCGTCAACTCAGCGTCAAGCGCGGCACGGGTACTGCTGCTACGAAGAATTGTACCAAAGAAATAAAGATAAGGTAGCTTGCCACCTAAGGAGAAAGTTTAACATCCAGCGAGTTGTGTCACGTTCTAGGACAGAAACTTGCATTACTCTAAGAATATGCATTGAGGTGAGGGGGTGCTATACACACTGAGCTAACGGGGTCATTAAGCGCTGAGGGCTCCAAAAGCGCCATGAGCTCTTCTCAGAGGTTGCGTGAGGTATCAGGGCGCAACATACCTCTTGTCGTCAGGACTGTGTGGTATAAGTCTCGACGGGCAACATGTCCTGCGACCAGCGATTATGGGCGGCACCTGCTTCCCTCTCCTGCTCTGCTGTAGATTCTTCAGCCGTACGAAGTATTCTCGAGAAGACTCGGAGGGCTGCCGCTCGTGAACGCCCGTGATGACAAATTCCGCCTTGACGAAGCCTGACCAGTTCTTGACCGCGCCGCTTCTTTTATTCTCTGGAACTTCCGAGTCCCGATGAGGTTGCGTAATCTGCTGCTGCTCGGTGAAGCGGACGACGAGCAGCCAGTGGCTGATTTCTGTCGAATCTCGGGCGGCCGTCAGACAAGACATGTAGTCTCCCCGCGTACTGCTGGTATAAGACAGTGACGTCCACCTAGCAATGTCGAGTTTGGCGTTCCGGGCCGCCAGAATGAGAGGAGAGCAGCCTCCACATTGAAGATCAACGTCGAGGGGGCAGCCACTTTCATGCACCCTCTTGCAAAATTCAAGGTTGCCGGACCGGACCGCGTGTTCCAATGCCCGAGCGAGACCTTGCTGCTGCTGCCGTCGCTGCAAAGACGGTAGCATAGAATACGAAAATGGAGGGAGAGGCCGCATCCCACTCCCCTCGTCGAAACACCACAAGGTGAGCCATCGCACCACTGGCGACAGCGAGCAAGGCTGTGAGAGTCCCGAGTGCCATGTTGAATCGTTGTTGGCACTGACTTGCATTCATCAATGAAACGGCCCTGCCTGATAATATTTAGTTGCGAGCGTTCGTACAGTAGGTGTGGCTGTCTGTCTTGGACATTGTCAGAGTCGACGCTAGCGACTCCGTGGACTATCATTTGTGCAGGAAGCAAGCATCAGAGCACCACGTCGTATCTCTTAACTTGACTCATTAGCTTTTCTGTGTTTCGATAATGAAGTGCCCGTGCCTATCTCATCTTCATCATTGCTTCTACCACTACACCGTTGCTGGGAAGCGGACTCTGAGGAACATTCTACTACGCCAGGGTATCTCACTCTCCTATCCAACATACTCGAGATCACAGACTATGAGGAATTAGTCGAGATTGTACGGCAAGGTATCGTCGGGGCTCAATAGACAGGGAGGAGGTTTTATTACTATGACTGGATGGAAGACGCTGTCCAGTACGAGTCTCAGAACCGTCGGTGGGAGAATTGGTACTCAGAGGCGGACGCCGCACAAGATCGGAGGGACAAGACGCCCTTTAGTAGCACCGACACGCCGGACCTGCCCCCGCTGGCCTGGGTGACCTATTGGAGGGGCGAGGCGAGCAATATGTTTGGCTAGTATATCCTCAAGACCTTCTGTTGTTGAGGGGTACGTGATGTGGGACGCTGGCCGCTTCGGAGCGTTGGGCGCGATGAAGTATATCGAGGCTGAGAGTCGCTTAGGTTATGCCTGGAGGAACGTACGAGGAACGAGTACTTCCGGAAGGTTCCTTAGGCCC
>MU857239.1:0-16325 GCA_033296705.1 Chaetomidium leptoderma | reverse complement strand
CGAGATCGTGCGGCAGCTCCTCGAGCACCGCGCCGACGTCAACGCGCAGGGCGGGCGCTTCGGCAACGCGCTGCAGACCGCTTCTGCTGGAGGCCACGCCGAGATCGTGCGGCAGCTCCTCGAGCACGGCGCGAAGACGGGGCGAAATGTCTGGCCTTGAGGACATACGTCTCCCTGCATCTGACACGGCTTTGGTTGGGAGCGATCCTGCCGCTCACGGGCTGCTTCATCGTACGGTTTCTCCGAAGCCGACACCCGGATCTTCCAGCATTGCAGCCGTTTCGCATTGCGGCACTGGGAGTCAACACTTGGCGGGCATTTGGCGCGTGGCTAGGTTTTCGCAAGCAGTTTGATCCTTGAAATATATGGCCGGAGGCGCGGCTCGGCTTTTGCTAGCTCGAGTCAGAATCTGACGATAATGCTGCATAGCGAAGTGATGGCCTTGAACTGGACATCAATCTGCGTTGACGCCTCCCGAATAAACTGTAAAATACGCTACTACTCCTTTTACGAAGCACTGACAGTTTGTGCTTCGTGGAGGCTTCCGGGGGTGGGCTAGCGCCTTGGCAGACATCGACGCGGCACGGGTCGCGCCGCCCCGTGCCAACGGGGTTCCCCGCCGGTGCGCAGCGTCCAAACATCTGCTCTGCCATCGATCAGTTGCCGTCAAACCTGGACTTTGATGTCCTACCACTTGCTAAGCTGATAGGGCTTTCCCGGGGCTTATTCGGCTGCCTGCTCCGCTTCTGCTGGCGAGCCGGACAGCCAGTCGAGTATCGTCGGGCAGCAAGCCGTCGCTCCAGACGGAAGTTGGCGGACGGATTTCTTTGCAGGAGCGAGTGTGGAACGGCGTTATTGCGAGTTGCCCGGCTCAAGCCGCAGCAACCCGCCCGCTCCGGCGATCGCTTGGGACCTACGGAGTACTCCCGAAGATGTGCCGAGACCCGTTCAATTTTGAACGAGTCTCAGCTACTGATATGATTGGCCGTTTAAATGGTGATGGGGTTCCTCAGCTCCCGGCACCGCATTCTTCAGCTCACGAGAACGGCGAGCGACGATCGCTGGCATGATTCCTTTAACCTGCCCTTATATTGAGAACAAACTCGAGCAATGAGTATTATCACTTCCTGTAGCCAGCCCGCCGTCTACCCAAGCAAATACCGCTCTATCTGATCCAAGTTCCTTACATCGCTCTCCCGGGTTGTATACTCGGTGTAGGTCCCCCATCCCGGCGTCGGGCCCTTCATGCCTATAGGCTCGCCCTATCGCCGGCACGAGTCGAAGTCGATGATGATAGCGGCATCGTCCTCCACCATGACATTGGACGGATTCAAGTCATTGTGCACTAGCCCTAAGAGGTGTAGGTGCGCGACACCGTCCCGGACACCCTACACCAGTCGTCGCTTCTCCGTCTCGGACAGGGCCGGCTTGCGTTCGTCTTTGGCCTTGGCGTGACGCTCGACGCGCTGCTTGAGCGTTGTAGAATACCTCTGCAGGCAAATACCCCGGAACCTGCCGTTCTCTACGACGTAGCCGTGATACCGTGCAATGTTGGGGTGCGGATGCTGCCGCAGTACTTGTATATCTCTGCCTCTTGCAGCAGGACGGTACAGCAGTTTGACGTCTCGCGTACTCGAGCAGGTTGGGCTGCTTGATGTAGTCGTAGAGTCGTCATCAGAGAGTTGCAATATACTCCTGAGACTGGGTTGGGCTGAAAAGCGGCGTCGCGCTCGCTTGCCTGTTGGTCGCCCAAGTGGAAGTTGTGGCGGTGCTGTTGGACGAATGGCAACAACATTTCGTGTGAGGCGCTGGTGCAGTCACCGTAAGATGTAACTCTGGCCGACTTGGATGTACCCAGAACGCCAACAACACGGTCCTTCGCTTCTGATGGAAGAACCTTGTGCACCAGGTACACGTTCTTGGCCGGCACAGACTAAGCAGCGCTTCCCCAGCTTCGAAGAGCCCACGCGCCAGGTGGAGTTGGTGGGCGCCTTGGCAAGACATCGACGCGGGACGGGGCGTGCCGCCAGCTTTCCACCCCTGGTGGGGTGGCTCAGGGGCCCCTGCCAAACCATGCACGATCGACGCTCTCGATGACCTTCTGCACACAGGCAGAACCGACAATGCAAACAATCCCCCCAGGAGCCCATGCGGCGCCGCCTTCGTGTCAAGCGCTGCGGGCAGGAAGCTGTCTCTTAACACTCGACACCACGACCCTGTCGAGTCTACGGGTTGTCCGTTGTCTCGCAAAAGTAGCCGGCCGGCCAACGAACGGCGGAGCCTTAAGCAGGGGTCGAGGTAATCTCTGGACCCACCAAGGGACTGATTGATCAGTCCCTTGGTGGCTCGGATACAACAACGTGGACGATGGCTATCTGCCCGTCAGGGCGAGTCTTGCTTTTGGCGTTCTCTTCCAGTCACAGGCTTAGGAAGGCGGCCGAGATGAAAGAGGCGTCTGCGCCGGTGTCGGGGAGGGCGTCGGTTCTGAGGCCGTTGATTGTCCCTGGGACGCGGCGGACGCGGATCGTGAGCGGGGATATGCTCGTGGATTTCTTCGCCGCTCGTCTCAGGTGCGCGTTCAACCTTCCACTGACATCCATTCTAGCCACTAGGGAAGTTGAGTGGCGAGAAGCGGGAGGATACGAGTGGAGAAGATGTGCTGCTTTGTGCTGTTGTTCTCGAAGTGATCAAACTAAAGGTGAACTGGAAGGCAAATAATTTGCAGCGCGGAAGAAAAATTGCAAGAAAACTTTACCAGAAATGAAAGGAGGAGGAGAAGTGGTGGCGGCTGAGCCGGATTATGCCTTGCCGCCCAACCGCTCCATTGGGCTTATTAGGTCGAAGCATTCCACCTCGAGCAAAAGTCGGTCAGATGTCGGTTACACAAGGCAACGCTCGGGTGCGGAGGCAGCTGAGCCCCCCCAGGTACATGTCAGGAACCTCGGCACTCTGTCACCACTCAACCTTTACCATGCACGATGACTTCGCCAAGTGAGGGCTTCGCACGAGTCGCCGAATGGATTGCACTGGACCCCGACAACGAGCCGTTCGTCTTTCGGAAATTTGACAAACTCGCGGCGCGGAATCTCTTATACCTGCAAGCGCAGATAATAAGCCTCGAGAAAGAGCTTGAGGAATGGGACAAGGATGTGGTGCGTAGCTACGACACGACCCTGAAATAAGCAGCAAGATCATGGGAGCAGTTGGTGGAACAAAACAAGGCAGGGAAACACGGTCGCCACATGAGCTTGATTGTTGAGATCCGACAGGCTTTGAAGGACTATCGTAAGTGCCATCAGTAACCGAAAGTACTTAGGTACCTAAGTTAGCCTAACACACACCAAGACGAAACTCTCCTCCTCCAAAGCCGAGTCTCAAACCTGCCCAAGCCGAGCCAAAGAGTACTCACTGCCTTCAGACATTGGTTTAATAAGCCTTTCCCTGTGTTGGGAGGACAATCCAAGAACTTCCTAGAGGCCAAGGACGGCCTGGTTGCTCTCAGCCCACAGAGGGACTCGGATCCCATGTCACAGATGTTGAGAGGCTGTTGGTCGCCCAGGGATGTAAGTGCAGTGGATGGTACCTAGGTCCCTATCTATCAGCGCGGATTGAACGCAGCAAGAAGTTACTCACCACTTGGCTTACCTTGTTTCATACAGAAAATACCTACGCGAGACGGAGCAAGCTACATCGGACACTTCACCGAGGCATCCATCTCAATCGCAGCCAAATCGATCACTATTCTGATTGCCGCCAACCTTTTAGTCGGACCCATATATGGCTTGTATTTTGCTCAAACTCCGCTTCAGAGGCTGGGCTTGATCCAGCTCTTCACCACTGTCTTTGCGCTCTGTGCCGGATTGGTGACTAACGCGAAGCGGGCTGAGCTGTTTGCTATGACTGCTGCGTAAGTTCTCTCGTCCTCTTTTTACCAAATAATACAGATACACGTAATGTTCTCCAAGCTAACCAACGCTGGCTAGATATGCTGCTGTATTGGTAGTATTTGTGGGTAGCGCGGAGTTTCCAGGGAAAGAAAAGGTCAAGGATGGGGTCCAGCAAGGGACATGACGAGATCAAGAGCAGGATTTAGGGAGTGACGGGAATCAGGAAGATTTGCAACCTTACCTAGAGCCTCATCACTGTATTTGTTGTCCTCGCTCCTCTGATTTCTGTCCTCCTTATACCAGTCATCCTCCATGGAGTCTGAAATAAACGATTTTCCGCATGCACCCAACCTGCGCGCAGCAAGCGCGACGAGGCAACGACAGTGCAGCTCGACCTGAAGACGCTCAAGCCCGGGCCTGTGTGTGGAGCATCCAGGGGGTGTCGCGCGTGGAGGGCTCGGTGAAGGTATCGAGCACCGTCTCGCTGTAAATGCCGCTGCGGACGGAGGCCTGCAGGCTGAGCACGCAGGGACTCAGTGAGCACTCGGTGGCGCTGAAGTTGGCCAGGGTGACGAGCGGCCTTGGAGAGGAACTCATACGGTATGGGGGTAGTATGCGGATGGCGTGGTATCGCAGCCCGTCGCTCCCGCCTACCTGCGTGTGTAGGAGAATGGCTTGTCTAGAAGTCGACAGGCGTGGCCATTGCCAACCGCGTGGACGACCGATGAAGCTTGGCGCCAGGAGTCAGAAACGGGAGGATAGGTATACATAGATACATGTATCGACAGATTCTCGGCCGGTGGATGCATCACGGCAGCATTCAAACGCTCATTGTCAATTTGCTGCAACGCCGCCATCACCCTTGCCGGATGCCTATCACTACACGGAACTCTACGCGTCTCCACTGCCTCGCGGTGCAGCATACCTATGTCCAGGACGATAACCGGCCCTCGCGAGTCCCGCTTGCCGTGAGAATATCCTGCTAGCCCTAAAGCTGTGGCAGCTCTCTCATCTCGAGTCCGATAACACGAACATACACGCCGATAGTGTCATCCCAACTCCACACGGAACAGTCGTATTGACGGTCGCATTGACGGCAACGGCACGAGATGGGCTACTCTGGCAACCCTACGGCGGGGGCCTCTGGTGGGCCGGTCGTCAGCCCGTCGATCAGCCCGGCCATGGTTGCGTTCCTGGCTATGTCGTTCTACAACGTCATCGAGCTCAACTTCATCATCTTCTCCTCCTTCAAGTGTCGACAGGGCCTCTACTTCTGGAGCTTCGTCGCCGCGACTAACGGCATCGCGCCGCATTCGATCGGCTTCCTCCTCAAGAATCTGCTCGGCTCGCGCACCTTCGGCCTATATTACGCTCGTAGCCATCGGCTGGGTGCCTATGGTCACAGGCCAGTCGCTTGTCCTCTACTCGCGGCTACATTTGATCTTCCATAACACCCTTGGGCTACGCATTATCCTGGCGATGATCGTCTTTAACGCCTTTGCTCTACACCTACCTATCATCATCCTGATGTACGGAGCTAACGCTTCGCCGGTCAACTCTTGGACCCACCCCTACGAGATCTACGAAAGGGTTCAAGTCACGATGTTCTGCCTACAGGAGCTCATCATCTCCGGTGTCTACATCAAGACATGTTACTCCTTCTTCGACGCCGGGAACAGCATCAATGGCGATGCTGTCCGCAGAATGCAACGCCACGTGCTAGCGGTTAACGTTCTTATCATTCTCCTCCATATTCCGATCTTGATCCTCGAGTATACCGACATGTACGACTTGCAGACAGTGTACAAAGCATTCGTCTATAGCATCAAGTTGAAGATGGAGTTCCGCATTCTGAACCAGCTCATGGAGATGACGACGCAAAAGCGGCCGCGGAACAATTTGGGCGACTTATTCCCCAACAGCTCAACGACACGCATACATGACGCCCAGTCCACAGGAACTGGGATCGGGAAGGTGGAAACAGGCACCCTGACCATAGACTGTGAAGCTTACCAGATAGAGGACATCACCACTTAATCAAGCGGCACAGTTCCTTCCTTCCATTCAGGGCGTCAGCCCAATTTTTGGCTGCAGGGCCACCGCAGTGAGTGTGTGGTGTGTTGTGTGTGTTCTGCCTTTGGCACCTGTTCAGCATTGAAGAGGAAAAGTGGCGAAGTCGAAGGGGGGGGCAGAAGGGCAATGAAGTACAGGTATTTACTAAGAACAGTTGACCTCGCGGCCATCTGAAGGCCACGAGGAGATCGCGCAGATGCTGCTGGAGAAGGGTGCAGATGTCAATACACAGGGTGGCATTTATAGCAGCGCTCTCTACGCCGCTTCCTCGGGAAGCTACAACGAGGTTACACAGATGCTGCTAGAGAAGGGTGTAGATGTCAATGAACGGGAAGGGAAGTACGGTAACGCTCTCTACACTACTTCCTTTCAAGGCTATAAAGAGGTCGCTTAGATGCTGCTAGAGAAGAGTGCAGATGTCAATGCACAGGGTGGCGAGTACGGCAACGCTCTTCAGGCCGCTTCCTTTCGAGGCTACAAGGAGGTCGCGCAGATGCTGCTGGAGAAGGGTGCAGATGTTGAGGAAGGTACAAACATTGGGGGACAGCCAAATGGCAGGCAACGCGGGTGAGCGTGGGAATGGAAACCTTTTCCTGGATGCTGTGGGTACGGCTTGTGCTGGGAGGCATCTGTTCCACACCACGTCAGGCATGCGAGGGGTTGGGCCGTGGGACACGAGGGCTGGGGACAAGGTCTGTGTCATCCACGGCACCCCTGTGCCGTTTATCATTCGCCGATGCGAGGAGAAATAGGGCTACACATTTGTGGGTGAGTGCTATATCGATGGTCTAATGCATGGGGAGACTATCAATAGTGGGAGGTTCGAGGAGACTTGGATTGAGTTGGTTTAGATTTCTTCCTTTCTTGGTTAATTATGCTCGGCAATGAAGGAGCCCGGCAGAGAGTGAGGGAGCCGGGCAAAGAGTAAGGGAGCCCGCCCGGGTGGAGAGTGTGGACATGTGCAAGAGTGAACTCTACCATCAATCAGTTGCCATGTACTACCAATTTTCTAAGGCGACCAGGCTTTCTTACCGTAGCCCTTATTTATGATGGAATTGTGAGTCTGCGGCGCGGCGAACGAGGCGCCTACTTCAACCGCCTCTCTATCACTCCCCTCTGTCCTGTCAACCTGCTTGGACATGCTCCCTGCAGCCGCGCGTCGCCCCCCTCTCGGCCGTCTAGCCGCCCCCTGTCGTCTTGACTTTGTTGAAATTGAAATGGTCGCCGCCTTCCCATTGACCCGCGGCCGCAGTGTTTTTATCCGCTCTCCACGCGGTTCCGTTGCTGCTGCTGCTGCCACTTTGGGAGGTGTTGTCCTGCGCTTGGGTCGCCGACGACAGGGCGAGGACGAGGTATAAAAAAATCGACCCCGCAGCAAAGTCCCGCTTGTCCGTTGGGCCTTCACGTCATCGCCCGACGCGACCCTCCTTCTGCGCCTCCGAACTTTGGTCAGCATCGCGTCCATAGCTCTTTCTAGACGATTTGCAATCGGGTCCCAATAAGGCTCAACTTTCGCAATATTGATCTACTACAAGCGCGCCAGCGCTGGCCAATATTTCTCATCAACCCTAACTGAGGTGTTCTTTGCCGGACGACGTTCCGTGCAAATCTTCCTCTCTTTGAGTATCTAGGCTGCATTTCACAGTTTCGCTTCAGCATGGCAGAAGCCGTGGCGTTCGAGGCCGTTGTGGCTTTTGTTAGGCCGCTGCAAGGGCCAGAAAGACGCGCTAGGCTCGTTCCCGAAAAAGGTCAGATGTGGTCGTTCTCGATCATGTCGGCGGGTCGTTCCGATGAAGGCCTCGGATCGGATCAGCGCGCCGCACCCACAGTGGGTCTCCTGCGCCGCTGGGCCGCCGCAACGGCCGGAAGGACCCGCCAGGCTCGCGGAACGCCAAAAATCCGAATGAGAGACTCTATCTCCAAAACAGAACAGACAACACCAGGGATTCGCTGGCTACCGACCCAACTACTGATCTGGCCCTCACCAGCTTATCTAAGAGAGAGCGGACGGGATTCCAAGTTCTCTGGTGGGTATGGTTGTGTGTGATGGTAAAGCGTTGAGTCTTGACTGAAATAGGGGCGGATCTTGAGTCACAGGAAGGTCTTGTGCACTAAGTGCCAGAATGGACGTGGGAATCGAGAATCCGAGCGGGACAAACTTCGGGCCTGGAGCGCGAGCGGAGCTCAGGGCATGCAGCGGAAACTGGACACAACGACCCAGGGAGCTGGAAATGGAGCTGGAAATGGCACACTGCACCAAGATTACATGGCCATCGGGTTCCAAACACGCCGCAGTAGGGCGATCCACTGCCGGCATAATACATATACGGCTCTTGTGGCCAGGTTTTTGACCATTGGCAGACTCCGTGAATTGTAGGTTCCTTACCTCCAAAAATGACTCGCCTCTTGTTGATGAGTCCCTGAAGCTTTGCCGCAGC
The DNA here is from genome assembly GCA_033296705.1 of Chaetomidium leptoderma. NCBI lineage: Eukaryota > Fungi > Ascomycota > Sordariomycetes > Sordariales > Chaetomiaceae > Chaetomidium > Chaetomidium leptoderma. The sequence continues at coordinate 7,927 of MU857239.1, read as the reverse complement.
AGCTTTTGGCGCACCAGCAGTACCGCATAACGTTACCTTGTACGGTACTTACAGTAGTTGATTGAGGCCGAGGCTGAGATGTAATGATGGCCGAGGAATCTGAGTCTCTGGAGCACCGTATGACCTTTTTCTCGTCTCTCTCAAAGTGTTTTTACCCTCTACTTTTTTTAGTTCGTGACATTCGAATTCAAGAGAATCGGGTCGGGGAGGGGGCCATGACCAGGGCAGCCCCTGAGCGGCTGGACGCCCGCCACCACAATTGGCCGATTTCCCGCCTTCGTGTTTAGAGGGAGCAATGGCCTGCAGAAAGCAGGTGCCCAGAAATACGTACATATAATGAATACAAAAAACCGAGCTTATTCAAGAACGATCATCTCCGAGCCAACGCCGGGCAACCCTGAGAAAGCTTCACCCATCATAATCCCTGGGATGAGGCATTCGCCAACAAGGAGATATTGACCGTGGACCGCTGGACGGAGGACGTACGGGAGCTCCATGCCATCGAAGATGCATATGAAGTCTCCCTCTTCGGCGACCGGTGGCAACCAGCCGATTCTCCCCCCCTCCGTGCGGCCGAATCTCCGCTGCACCTTATCCGTTATGAGGTTTTCCAGGAGAAGGCTCGATGTGAGGCTCATACTTTCCATAGAAGCGACCAAGAAGCTGTAATTGTCGTCTGCGTATGCCATGGCCTTCTCAAGACGTATCTGGGTAGAAAACCGGCTCCTGGCTAGTTCCAAATCCTTGGGGAACTCTTTGAACGCGAGGTGGTCGTAGAGTAGTGCGTCTCGGAAAGCTTCCTCGCCATTGGCGCTACCTGTGCATGTAGTGTTCGCGATGGCCATACACTCTTCTAGCCACCGATACCTATGTCTCAACATCCTCTGGATACTCTCCCGGGAGAAATGGCCGCTTCCATCCATGATAGTCTTGATGGTGTGGGAGTTGGCAAAGCTCCGGCTGTCCGACCCGAGAAGTTGAAGCCTGTCGATGATACGGCCGCGGATCGTCAACATCTTCCCGCCATCGTCCAGATGCGCCTGTAGCTCCGAGTCACCTGACGTGTTGTAGTCTCTGGCCTGCTGCACGGTAAACTGCGAAGCTAAGATGCTCCCGTCCCCGTCTACCCGCACGTTTTCGAGGTTGGGCACCCACGAATGCACTCGGCGATTCAGCGGTGCAAACATGACAAGAGACCACAGCAGCTTCAGACTCGTGCTGTCCGAGATGCAAGCGTATGCAAGCCGGCGCCAGATCTCCTCAGCTGGGCTGATGTAGTCGATGATGTGATCGAAACAGTCTCTGTCGGAAGCTATCCCCAACAGCGCAAATATGTGATCCCGGGGGTCGCCGCAGTGAAACCCTAGCGTCCTCGTAATGAGAAACAGCAAGACTTGCTTGCCCATGGCCTCCATTTGTGTAAGAATTGTTGCCCGCCCCATGTTCATTCCCAGGATCTTTGTACCGGCTTCTAGAACCTGAGGCCTGGGACAGACTGCGAGGAAATGATTTTTCACGGCTGGACAGAAGTTGACAAAATTCATCCAGCCAGCCAATACTGCCCACGGAAGAGGAGGTATTCTGCCGACTACCATGAGGGGCCTCCGCGACTTGACCAGCTCCTGGATGACCCACTTTCTTGTGAACCACGGACGGCTGAGCAGAGCCCAGAGATGTCCAAACGCAGCACCCCGGTGTTTGCCGAACGCCGCTTGCAACATGTTCTCGGCTGGGCTTCTGTGGATCAAGCCAAAGCCGTATTCCGAGTCAAGAGGATCAAATTCAGAAGCGACTCGGACGCGCTCGAACCTGCGAAGCCAGCCAAAGGCCATTTTGACCTCGTCCGACTCTTCGCCGAGCCAAATGGCTGTAGTGCTCGCCGCGGCGTAGATCTCGCTCATTATCCTGACTTGCTGAGTGCGCTCTGGGATATCCTCTTGGTTGATACAAAGTGCATCCGCCCAGACGAAGATGTCGAGGTGTGCCTTTCGGAGATGTTGCAAGGCCATGTGGAGGCTGGGCCCGATCTCGGCTTGGAGACCCGAGCAGCGGATTGCTTTTCGGGGCTGCGGGTCACCCCATGGGTAGGACAGCGCGGTGAAGCTGGGCGCTTTGTCGAGGGAGGTGTGAATGAGATCAACGGACAACCCAACTGCCTCTGTTCCGGCATGGAGCCTCAGGAGGCGGATTTGGCCGGTCCCTGAGAGCGGGGTGTAGTGGTACTCGGTCATTGTCGTTGCTTGACGGCGGAGTTCTTTTCGGCGTTGGGTACCTTGGGAGAGAAGAAGGATGAGAGAGTTAGGCAAGGAACCGTAGATTGAGAAACGAAGGCTCCAAGGCAACAGCAGAAGCTGAGTTGCGTCGAGAGGGGCTGAGCTCAGGGCGGAATCCCCAGCCACAACCTCTCTGCCAATCGGCTGTCAAGCCACTGCCATGGCGTTGCTGCAGCAGGTGCCCAATGATGACGAGCAATAGGTACAGTCCAAAAAAGACGGAGGGGAGGACGGGATGTAAGGGCACTATGGAGGATGTTCTGCCACTGGGGATGCAGCATGAAGCCCTTCACGAGCCTTCCAGCCAATTATGTTGCATAATGCATGCGAGAAAAGGGTGTTCCTGAGGTTCTGGAACTTCTACCAACGATTTGTCACACGGTCGTTGACGCCAAGACCCCACCACGGGACCAACCAAGTCCCGCGGTGGGTTCTATGGCGGATGGGCCTGATGACGCTGCACCTCTTTGAGCCTGATCGACCTGTCGAGTCAAGCTAGAGCTGCGCCGTGCGGCAGCGGGGCTGCATTCAACGGGCGGGAGAGATGGCATTTTAGGGCCTTTCTGGTTCGTCCCTGGGCAGGTGTCGAGGCTCGCAAACCGGGACGGCCCGCCCTTTCCGGGGGCGTGCTGAGGTGCCGGCCGAAGTTGGGCGACTTGCCAAGCCTTGATGTTGGACACCCACCAAGCAAGGAGCCAAGAATAACAACCCGCTAAAACCGATGGAGCCACGGATCGATGCGATGGTGTTCGTCGCAGCACCAGGTTAACGAGTGCCGGTGCGCCAAAACCTGCTGTGGCGAAGCCTGAGGGAGCCATTATAAAGGCCTCATTTTTCTACCCAGCGGGCGCACATGGACCTGTGTGGATATTACAGGCATCATCCCTGCCTTTGCCCAGAGCCATGCTTTCGCCGAGCCGGAAACGGCTTCGCCATGCAGCACAACCAGTGAGCTACACGTATGTACATAGTTGAACTGATGCTGGCAGTGGATCGCTTTACTGCGGCGGGTTTGGAACTCATGTAATCTTAATACAGTATACCATTATCAACTTCATTTTCAGCTCCATTTTCAGCTCCATTTCCAACACCATTTCCAGCTCCCTGGTTACAGCTCCCGGCCTCCCGGCCTCCCAGGCTGCATGCTCCTCCGCTCGCGCTCAAGGCCGACGCAGGCCGGAAAATGGGCTTTTGGCACCGCGAAGGCTCGGGCAGTGGTTGGAGCGCTCGGGTTCTTTGCCAGCTGGCCATCACTTTTTATTGCACGTGGGTGGCTGGAGAGATGGGGGGGGTGGGACGCGGGGGGCGGCACTGCAGCACACGTTGGGCTTGGGGGCCGGGCTTTGGCGTTACGCTAAGCAAAACGACAATTCTTCTTCACTGCATGGTGGCTGGTCTTTATTTTCATCACAAATCGCACCTTCGAACCTAGATCAGGCTGATCCAACATGGCAACTCCAGGCACGGCACCAGGGCTCTGCCCGGATTGGGTGCTGGCGAGCGGCTCCAACGTGCAGTAGGTTTCGATTCGCAGCAAAGATCGGACGGGAATCATGGGGTGAACTTGCGAGGACACGAGGTGGCTAACGCTCCCCTTTCTTCCAGTGTCGCGCGTGACCGTGCCTGGTTTTCAACGTACATGCCGTTTCCGACCTTCGCGACCCATAATATCAAGTCGAGCCCGCAGCCAGCTCTCGGCATTGGTGACGTTCACCTCCCAGTCAAGCTGTTCCCGAAGCGCTCTGGCCCCGGAGCTCACGGCACGCTTCATCTGCGGAACGTCCTCCACGTGCCTACCTCCGTCTGCAACTCTGTCGGCTACCCAGGTACTGGCGATTATTTCGACATTGTGTTCAAGCTTGGAGACGACGGTAAAGATGCGGCAATTACCGCACAGGATGGCCGACGGCTCGGATACTTTGTTAGTCGCGGCCTCTGGGTTCTTAAGCTCAGTGGGCCTCCTATCGGCCCTGTTGTTGGCCCTTCTTCCATATCCAAGCCAGGGACGTACCATGTCATCAACGTATACTGGCCTGACTCGGAGCGCTAGAGATGGGCCGCAGTACAGGCTGGTCGCCTGGGTTTGGATCATGGTACGAACCAGGAGGTGTCGGATGGCGGCAAGGGGAAGTACAAGGTCGACGCTGCTCTGTCGGCGCCGTACACGGAAGAGGAAAAGGGCTGGCTGAAGCGGGAGTGGGGAGGTGAATTCAAGTTTCTCACTGCCTACGGACTGAACATCTACAAAGATGAAGACCGTGACGAGGGCAGAAGGGTGGCAAGGGCGATGATGGAGGTAGACGAAGATGGGAACACAAATATGTAGATAGAAGGCGTCTTCGGATTCTGCAGTGGACCGTCGAACCGGCTTCCCGGCCGGTCTACCCATCGTGACAGCGGCAATCAAGCGGTCAATCCGCACCCGCCTCTCCTCGTCGTCTCGCAGGCTGTATTCTTCGTATTCAGCGACCTTGCTGGGAAGCGTGCTAATGCCGTCAAACGTGGCCACTGTCGGCACTCGACGAGCGATGTAGGCCACCGACTAAAAACCGTTTTCGTGGCGGTAAAACAGGAACATCTTGTCGACATCCGGGGTTGGGAACGTCGCCGTATCCATGCCCGGCGTATTGAGAAGCGCAAAGTAAATACTGTTGCCGCGGCACTGGTGGTTCAGGCATGCGGCCATGAGTGTCATGGTCTCGGTGTCGTAGCGCATCGGGTTGTCGAAGCTGAGCTGCTGCGTCGCCTTGTTTTTGATGATATGCTCGAACCTCTCGCGGTCCATCTGGAGAGGACCGGTGTTAGCATTACCAGAGGAGATATGCGATATACACTTACGTTGGCCAGAGGTGCTGCCATCGGTTCTCGTGGCAGGTGGGGTTGAGTGATGGGAAGGCGAGGCGACTTGAAGGGAAACGGGCCGGGTTTGTATGGTCCTTGCGATGCGCGTTTCACGGTTCAATGCGCGTTGGAAGTGGCTTTCGCAGGGCGGTCGGATGGCTTTGGCGGAGCGATGGTTTCTTTTTGGGGAGGGGTTACGGCAGGAGGTACAGCAGGAAGGCACTCCCAAGCGCCACAAGCCATCTAGACTTTGGTGCGTTGCTTTCCCTTCTACACTCGCGTTCTTGCCCAACATGGCTGACCATGTGCAGAAGAAGCGTAGTGGCTCCAGCACTCAGCGCCGCCGTCGTCTCGTCGACACTTCGGCTTCTCTCGGTATCCTGATACCTAAATGTTCCTATTGCCTCGAGCGCGGGCTCGATTGCCGGGTGTCCGGCACGTCGAAGCGCGGCTCGTGCCTTTACACAAATCGTGTATGTTACGACGTCTAGGGCCTTGATTTCGGTACGTTGTCAGTGTACCTCCCTTCCCTGTAGTGTTACACGCTAGCGGCCGTAGTCAAGCCTTGGTTTCCGAGAAGGAGAAGCTTGACTAGGAGTACTTTGGAGGGAAGGGTGCGCTAGGCCTTCTCTCGTGAGTTGCGTGATATCTCGGAACGGGTATGGCAAACAGGACTGGGTGGCGATACTGATGTTGCATTTGTGTCGACTAGGGCGCTAGCGTTTAGTTCCCGAGGATGTTCCGATGGCATTTTTATCATTCGCGCCTGCAGGCCCGAGCCTCCGCAGCACCAGACCGGGCCGAGGTGATGCTGGTTGCGGGAAGCTGTCGAAGGCAAGCAGCACTTGGGATCTATTCCCGAAGATATGCCGAGACTCGTTCAGTTTTGAACGAGTCTCAGCTACTGATATGATTGGCCGTTTAGATGTCGGTGGGGTTCCATCAGCGCCGGCCGGGCATCCACAGGTCCCGGCACCCTGTAGAAGCCCGCACCTGCACGCCCCGCGGCGGTCCTGGCTCCTGCAATGCCCTACACCTACAGCAGCACAACGCAGCGGCCCGCGTTGTTCAGCTCCCCAACTTGTGGCGTAGCACTCAGAACCCCGGACCGGGTTCCACCTTGCCAATGAGTCAAGACTTGTCTAAAATTAGACGTTCGTTGCATGAGGTTGGGCCTCTGCAGCTCTGGGCGGCGGCTAGGCTGCGGTCCAAGTCGATGGGGCAATTAGGCTCACCTCCCTATTGGTTAGTCGGCGCAGGAGCCGGATGCGAGGGCGAACCGTGGTCCGTCGATTGGATGAAAGTTGTGGATCTTACAATGACTATGGCGCTTAACGATTGGTCGGCACTAGTGGATCCTATTCCTGTACGCTCGTAGCTATCCATTCCTTACACATCACTCCATCTCGAGACTTGCTTCCCCGGATATATAACTAGGACCTCGCTCTCCCTCTATTCTTATCGCCATAGCCTACACTCGAGCCTAAATAGCGGCCTAAAGGGCGCTCCTATCGCCGGCGTTAAATTATTATCAAGGTACTTCTTCTTCGCGGCGCTAAAGGACATCTCCCGCTAACGCTTGTAGGAAATCGACCCCAGGGTATCCGGCCGCGCAAAGGCAGTTCTCGAAAACGCGCAACTAGGCGCGCCGAAAGCAATCGCCTACGTCCAACTACACTGTCTCTACAAGTACGCCTTCCATCTCTTGTATTATATAGTTTAGAAGTTAACTTCGGATCTACAGGATCCGCTAGCGCCTGTCTAGAGTAGAGGTCGCAAGCGCAAGCACTTAATCGAACACGCACTCGAGGCTAGCCCGGATATAGACCGAGACCTAGATTCGAAGCGACGACGGACATCCCCTCTATACCCTACCGAAGATACATTTGGCGAGCTAGCGATTGGCAGTAGCGCCAACAAACATAGTGTCACGGGGCCAACCCTCACGTACTCAGATTGGCTGCCTTAGGCACCAACGATCCATAGATTAGCGCCAGCTCTGGCCATGATAGCTTCTTGCCTCTTCACGGCACAACAGAGATCATCAGCCAGACCTTGAGTATCCAGCCTTCGCCCCGTGATACTAGCATCGCGACCGGCCGCTCGTCGAGGGTATAGGCGTCGTTAGGTAGCAGATAGGGCGCGATATAGGAAGAGGCCGATATACGGTTTTGTCCGGAAACGGTACGTCGCTAGCCGCTAGCTAGGACTCGAGATTTAGGAGGTTCGAGATATTTATAATAGGAAACGTAGGAGGAGGGAGATTGGATATCTAGGTAGGGCCTGAATTAGTACTCGGGAACGGAAGACTCGCGCTTTGCGGAGGGGACGGTAACGCAGGAAGCGTTAGGTCTATTTCCGCGGCTAGTAGTAGAGATACCAAGGTAGGATGGGCGCTAGGAAGCATAAGATTGGGGCTTATAGGATACGTAGGCGGTAAAGTAGGGAACGACAGGCCTATCGTAGCTAGCGATAGTATAGATAAGGTAGAGGCTACGGAGCTAGTAGATAGGGTTAGCGACGAGCGCCTAGAATAGCCGCGTAGGAGCGATATAGAATTGATAGAGGGGTATACGAGAACGCAGCCCTAAAAAAGTCTTTCGACGTCTTATAGTCGGAACCAGTTTTCTTTAGGGAGGTCGGTATTGAAATCGCGGAGTATACCGTCCTCGGACTCGTATATAAACTCGACTTTAGGGATTTTGATAAGGAGGGCGATCTTAACTCCGAAGTCCGATAAGGCTGTTATAAGGGTATATGTCACAAATGAACCAACGGGAGCCTGCAGCGACGAAGCACCTGCAGAAGACAAT
>MU857238.1:0-16554 GCA_033296705.1 Chaetomidium leptoderma | reverse complement strand
CCCTCCTCCCCCCTCACCTCCCGAATCTCCATCGCCGGAAACGGCAAATACCCCTCTCGCAACGGGATCAACACAACCGGAATCTCCGCCTCCGTCTCCACCGTCGACGCCATCATCATCTCTTGACCAGAAGAAGAAGAAGAAGAAACAGCCGGAATAACAAAATGCCCCTTCCTCCTCCCCCCAACCAACCAACTCCCATCCACCCCGCCACCGCCCGCGGCCGTCGCGGCCTGATTATGGCCCGTGATAATCTCATACCCAAACTCCAGATCGCGCTCCCGCGCCCCCGCGCCACCGTCGGTCGTCGTCGTCGCCGTGTCCCATGCCCGCGTCCATTTCAGGTGTAGTGTTGCCGGCAGGAGTTGGTTGACACATACCGTCGGGCAGCCACCACCCTCGTCCAAGGTGGTGAGGGTTTGGAGGGGCGTCTGCAGGCGGATGTCGGCCGTGTGCACGACCGACACGGGCGGGATGTCGACGGGGATGAGGATGGTGTTTGTTGTTGTTGCATTTGGGGAGCTGTGGTCAGAACCTGGGGAGTCTGGGTTTGCGTGTTGGACGGGGAGGGTGGGGTGGGCGAGGAGCCAGCCGCGGAGGAAGGTGGATAGGCTGGAGGGGCCGTCTTGGTTGGTGCTGCTGCTGCTGCTGCTAGAGCTGCCGAGGCCGGCGAATTGCTTGTCCCAGTTGGTGGTGGAGAGGAACGCGGTCGAGAGCTCGCCGAGGAGGGTTGCTTTTTCGAGGTCGTAGGCCGAGAGGCCGCCTCGGACGCAGTGGAGGACTTTGGAAACGACCAGCTTGGAAAATTCCTTGAGCGAGGTGGATTCGAGGTCCGAGGTGAGCGCGCGCTTGAAGAGGTCTTCAATCTCGTCTTGGATGACGCTGTAGTAGAGCTTGAGGTACAGCGTCTTTTGGACCTTGGGGCCGAGCTTCGACCCGGGTTTCCGGGTGATCTTGTACAGCAAGCTGGTCGGCTGCTTGGGGAACACCAGCACGGGGTGGCTCGAGGGCCGCCCAAAGTGGGACTCGAACAGGTCCGAGCCCAGCAGCTCGCTCTTGAGCAGCCGCAGCGGACTGTCACTAGCCGTCGACACGGCGAACCTCGAAAAGAGAGCCTCGTGCTTGAAAATGTCTTGGACATTGACCTCGAGGGCAAGGGCGATGGGGACTGACGACGCCTTGAAGAAGGTGAAGCTCCCCTTGTCGGTGGAATACGTCACCTCGGCTCGGATAGCCACGTCAGGAACGTCGTTTTCGACGGTGAACGGAAACCTGATCTTGACGGAGCTGTTTGCCGGTATGGCGCCGAACGAGAACGAGCCTCCCTGCGAGCTTGCGGCTTGCGGCGTCCCTATCACCTCGGCCTCGCTCATGACAAGCCTCAGCCCGCCCGTGGCAGACTTGATCTTGACCTCGCAGCTCGTGACCTCGTTCCACCCGGTGGAGAGCTCGAGGTCCAGCGACTTCTTCTTGTCGAGTTGGAGATCCCGGGCGCCCATGAGCTGCACATCAAGGCAGCTCGTGCGCTGGTAGAGGGTCACGCGCGGGTTCTTGATCACTGTCGAAGTCTTGTCCACGGGTTGGTAAATGTCTCGCTCGTAGTGCAGCAGCACCTTGTTGCTGCACAGATGGACCTGGTCCACTTCGAAAGATCCCGCCATCATGACAGTGCTCTGCACCCTCACTTTGTTCGGCCCAGGCCGAATGATAACCGGACCCTTGGTTTCCAACCAAATCTCCTTATTCCCCCCGGCGGCGGGACTCGAAACCCGCAGCTTGACTGAGGTGGCCTCGAATTCATCGACTAGTAAGCTGTGGAGGTCCAAGAAGAGCGAGAAACTGTCCTGGCCCTCGTCGTAGAACGGTGGCCCGTCGAGGCCCATGGCGCCAAAGAGGTTTGTCAGGGGAATCCTGACATCCTTTTCAAGCGACGCTGACACTTGCAACAAATCTGTGAGGTAGCCCGAAATGGCTGACGTCTCGGGATATTGTGTCGTTGAAGTGAGCCCGAGTCGGAACCTCGACTTTTGCTGTAGCCTGTCCTTTTCTGCGGCCGCAGCCTTGCACAAAAGCTGCCGCAGCGCTTTGTTGACATAGTCGTCCAGTTTCTTGAGCTCCTTGAGACACCGCGCGTACATGACCAGCATGGACAGCTCGAGGAGGCTCCATCCGCTCTCGCCATAAAACGGAATGACCCTGTAAAAGTAAAAAGCGGCCTCGTTGAACTCGCCAAGATGGAACTTGAGCACAGCGAGGTCAGCCATGTTGGCCTGGACCGAGTGTGTATGGTTGGCCACCGTGTAGTGACGCAGTGCCTTATCAATCAGCGTCTCATAAAGCCGGTAGAAGTCGTCCTTGTTGTCGAGGGCCGTTCGGAGGAGGGAGTTGGCCACGCCGGCCACCGAGGTCTGTAACTTCTCCACCGTCTCCGACTTGGGCTCAGCCTTGTCATCTTCGGCCTCCAGGCTAATGTCTTCCATCTCGGCAATGCCAGTCTCGCCCACGGTAGGTACAGACGCCCAGCCGTCTGTCCAGCCTCGCTTCTTGCCGCATTCTTCGAGAATGTTTCGGGACAAGGCGCACAGCTCGGCTCGTTGCGCAGCGAGGTCTTCGAGGCCGGATTTGAGGTAGGGGGGAGGGGCCAGCGCGTCATCGAGACGGCCAGGGCCAGGGAAACCGACCGGACTGGGTGGGGGACGTTGGGACCCTTGGGTATGGAGTGATGAGCTTCTTGCCGGGTGCATCATGGTTTTTGGTTCCGGTATGGAGGCCTTTTGTTCGTGGGGCTCGGGGGTGCCGAGCGTGGAGGGCGGAATCGGGAGAGCTTTCGTCGAGGTTTGGGCAAGAATCTGTTGGGCGACAGAGAAGGCAAAGGAGGCGACCATGTTGTCAATAACTTCTGCTAGCAGCGAATCCAAAGAAACCTGCGGTTCCGGCTGATCTCCTTCCGCCTTGGCCGCAGAGGTCACTGCTGCTACAACATCGCCCCTCATGACTGCCGACACTGCAGGGACAAACTCGAGGGTCCTCTTGCAAATCTCGGCCAAGTGCAGGAGGTTCTCGGGTTCCTCGGCCACTTTTGGCAGAGGAGTCCTCGGGGCAACGCCCCTCGGGACCAGCTCCTGTTGCTCCTTGAGCTTTGCCAGAAGCTCCTCCCGGGACGACCATGCATTGGCTAGGCGAAGGAGGAGCGCGATTTGACGGGAAAAGATGTAACATCTAAAATCAAACAGCGATACGTTGTTCGCGAGAATGAGATCCCGGTACGATTTTTTGGACGAGCTGATGGGGATGCTGTCGTAATTTTCAAGGCGCTTTTTGTCGCCAGATTGCAGGTCGACGGCCTCTTCCTCGTCAAACTCGAGGTGTCCGCCGGCAATTTCGGCCATGGCCTTTTGCGCGAGCTCCTTGAGTTCCTCGGTGTAACTGAGCAATGCGCCGCCGTGTGTCTCGGCAGATCCCGCGGCCGCCTGATCCTGAATGATGTTGTCCAACCCGACGGTCAACTCGTCGTACACAACGAGTGCATCCTCGACCAACCCCACGCTCTCAAAGCCGCGGGCCAGACCCTCTTTGAGAATGAAAAATGTGCAGAAGTTCCAGCCGGGGAGACTCCGCTGGGCATCCCGCTCCTTGATGTCCTCCTCGTACTGGGTGACGCGCCTGTCAAAGCTCGATAGGATGAGCTCCTTGAACTTGGCGATCAGGTCCGTCCATGCGTTGTCGCTGTCTTGCTCCGTCTCCGCATATCCCGTGGGAACGGCCGGAACAACACGTGGGAGCATGTTATACGGCACATCGTTGATGCCGATGCGGATCTGCCTCACACGATCAGGCGCGCCCTTGGATGAGCCGTTGAAGTCGGCCCGCATCTTCTCCAGCAGGGTGCTCGATCCGGCGCGCCACCGGGATGATGATGTCTTGCTGGCATCGGAACTCGAGTCTGGTGCTTTGCCCGAGACGCGGGGTTGGGTGGCGGCGGTCGAGTTTGGCAGCACGACGTGGATGACGAGCCATTCGAATGCATCGTGGTTCTCGGCGCCGCTGCCCGTCTTCCCTTGGGATCCGGTCGTGTTCGTCTTGAGCCATTCCCGTATTTCCGCCCTCGTGGTTGCCTTGTACGTGTCGTTGTCGTCGCACCTCACCAACAGGACCTTGAGGTAGGGAGTCCTGCGCAGGCCGGGGATCTGGTGTCGACGCTCCTTGGCCGCGCCTCCTGCCGGTGGGCGGAGTGTACCGCCTGTCGCGTCTCCCTGCTGCTCCGTCGAGGCAGCCCTGCCACCAATTGCTGCCGTCTGAAAGCCATCGTCGCGGTTGGCCGGGGCAGCGACATCGGCGGGGCCGGGGCCGGGGGTCTTAGGGTTCGGAGAGGAGAGCGGAGTAAAGATGCCCGAGTAGTCGACGCCGGCGGGAACGAGTTCGGCGTGAAGCGTGCTGATGGACCGCAGCGGCCCTGCGTGCGACTGCCAGTTGAGGTCGCGAAGAGGGAGGCGGGGGATCAGGCCAGGGGCAAGGAGCTTGTAGACATCGTAGGGATCGAAGTACTCGACTGCAGGAGGTCAACCAGTCAATTGCGACATTCCAGAGCAAGAATGCGAGCTTTACCTGTCACTTTGGACGATGAAAATGGCTGTTCCATGCTGGACAGCGCGGGCGGGTCTATGGCATGACCTCGAAGCTGTCGAGCTGCTGCAATCGGGCACGGCAGACGGCGATGAGAGGGTGGTCGGGTACGGTACGGATGCAGGGCAAGGTACCTACATACCTCGATGGCGGCGGCTCTCACCGCTCGAGCCCCTGCAGCTCTCCATCACCTTGGCACGTTCGGGGACTAGCGCGGGATGAGCTCCCCCTGACGGATACCACCAACTTTCAAGGAACCCCACCTCCCCCCACCACGATCGTTCTCGTTGCAGTGGCGGGGTGCCCTGTCGTGATCGCGGTCCCCGAAGAGACATTTTTATTTTCCGTGAGCGCAACTCTGAGATCTTTTGCCAAAAAAGAGCAGACTCAAATATTTCGGAAATTGACCCCTGTTTTCTGTACCCTGCCTCGACAAACACAGTTGCGAGTCAACTACCAGCCATGGCCACGCTGCAGGCCATCAAATATTCGCGGGGCAAGCTGTTAGTGCTGGACCAGCTCCGGCTGCCCCATGAGCACCACTACGATGAGGTCTCAACCGCCGAAGAAGCCTTTGACTGCATCCGGTCCATGAGAGTGAGGGGGGCACCCGCCATCGCCATCGTGGCCGCCCTCGCCCATGCCGTCGAGCTGGTCAACGGGGGCTGCAGTGAGTGACCGCCTCAGCCCTGGTCCCGTTTCAACTTGGAACTCAGCCTGACAATGCCTAGCCGCCACAACCCCAGAAGAGACCATCGCGTACATCGAGTCACGGCTGGACTTCCTCAAGGAGAGCCGCCCAACCGCCGTCGACCTCTCCAATGCCATCGCGCTCCTCAAACTGGCCGCGCGAGCAGCCCAGCTCGAGGGCCTGGCACACCCGGAAGCCAAGGGGGCCATCCTGAACTCGTACATCGAGGCCGCCGAAAACATCCTCGCCAAAGACCTCGAGAACAACACGTCGATCGGGTCGTTCGGCGCCGCCTGGCTGCAACAGCAATACAACGCGACCCCCGACCGGCCCGTCTCGGTGCTCACCCACTGCAACACGGGCTCGCTCGCCACCTCGGGCCACGGCACCGCGCTCGGCATCATCCGCACCCTGCACGCCCAGAAGCTGCTCAAGCACGCCTACTGCACCGAGACGCGGCCCTACAACCAGGGCAGCCGGCTGACGTCGTTCGAGCTGGTGTTTGAGGGCATCCCCTCGACGCTCGTCACCGACAGCATGGCGGCCGCGCTGTTTGCGCTGCACCGCGAGCGCATGAACATCGGCGCCGTCATCGTGGGCGCCGACCGCGTGGTGCGCAACGGCGACACGGCCAACAAGATCGGCACCTACGCGCTGGCCGTGCTGGCGCGCCACCACGGCATCAAGTTTGTCGTGGCCGCGCCGACGACGAGCATCGACCTCGAGACGGCGAGCGGCGAGGGCATCAAGATCGAGGAGCGCAAGGCCGAGGAGCTGACCCAGATCAGCGGCGCCGTGGTGAATGCCGATGGGACCGTCGATACGAGCAGGACGGCCAGGGTCGCCATTGCCGATCAGAGGATTGGCGTGTGGAATCCGGCGTTTGACGTGACGCCGCACGACCTGATCGATGCCATTGTCACGGAGCGGGGGGCCGTGGTCAAGGGGGCCGACGGTAAGTTCAACTTTAGCCAGGTGCTGCCCGAGAGGTGGCGGTGGTAGACAGGCTAGTTGTAGCAGGCACTGGGTTTCTGCCAAGCTCTTGTTGTTAGATGTTAGATCTAGCGGTTCTCTGCAAAGACATCGGGTCGCTAGATGAAGCCTCACGGAGTCCAGGGACCCGTAAACGATCTGCAGGTCCGGCATTTAGCGGCTTCCCGGCCTTGGCACTCGTTGCTAGGGCAGCTCGGCACTCGAGATGACCTCATTGTGCTATCAATTCGGCTCACAGCTTCCTTCATCAAGCCCGAAACATCGAACTGACCACGAGAAGTGGATCTGAAGATGAGACTCACGGCCCAGTTCCTGTTGCTCCTCAGCGCCCTGTGCGCTCCAGGTTCAGCATACCTGACTCCCGACAATCAACAACAACCTCTCGTCCACCTCCCTCACCCTGCACATTCTAACAAAGACGCCGCTTCATACCGCGTTCCTCTCCTATCTCTCCACAGATCTCTCGTCGATATCCCCTCGATACGCGGCTCCGAAGGCAGCGCCGCCCTCCTCCTCGAGAAGGTCCTCACCGACCTAAACTACACCGTCTCACTCCAACGCATCCCTTCGGCCTCCAACAACAACCATGAGACCCAAGAACGGTACAACGTCCTCGCCTGGCCGGGCCGCAACGCCGCACGCACCTTCAACAACCGCGTGCTCATAACCTCGCACATCGACGTCGTCCCGCCCTTCATCCCCTACCGCATCGACAACACCACCATCCCCCCTTCCCAACCCCTCAACTTCACCTCCCTCCTCCCCACCACCCTCATCTCAGGCCGGGGCTCCGTCGACGCCAAAGCCTCGGTCGCCGCCCAAATCACCGCCACCACCGCCCTCCTCACCTCCAACGCCATCCCCGCCGACTCGGTCGTCCTCCTCTACGTAGTCGGCGAAGAAACCGCCGGCGACGGCATGAAATTCTTCTCTTCCTCCCTCTCCTCCCCTTCCCACAACAACGCCAAAAGACCGCAATTCAAATCCGCCCTCTTCGGCGAACCCACCGAGAACAAACTCGCCTGCGGCCACAAGGGCATCGCCCTCGGCACCATCACCGCCCACGGCAAGGCCGGCCGTATGTCAAACCCGTGCCCTTTCTTCCCCCTTATGACTGTCTCGGGAGCAGAATGCTGTCTCGGGAGCCCTTGCGCTCCCAAAACGGCTACCGTGCTCCCAAAATACTCCCGAGACATCCCGAATTAGGAATTACTTGACTGATATTGTTGGTTAGACTCCGGCTACCCCTGGCTCGGGCGCTCGGCCACGGCGCTCCTCGTCCGCGCCCTGGACAGGCTGCTGGACGCCGACCTGGGCCGCAGCGCGCGGTACGGCAACACGACGGTCAACGTCGGTGTTGTGGAGGGGGGCGTGGCGGCGAATGTGATTGCCAAGGAGGCGCGCGCGTTGGTGGCGGTGAGGATTGCCGTGGGGAACCGCACGACGGGGGCGCGGGTGGTGGAGCGGGGGATGAGGCGCGTGTTGGAGGGGGTGGATCATGATGAGGCGGCGTTGGGGTTGGAGTTGGGGGATGGTGGGTATGGGCCGGTGGAGTGCGAGTGTGCTGTTGATGGTGAGTACTTGCCGAAAAAAACTCTGTTGTGATCCTTTCTTCAGGGGGGTGGTGCGGGCTAATAATGTGTTAGGGTTTGATACGATGGTGGCTAATTACGGGACTGATGTGCCGAATCTCCAGGGGGAGCATACCAACTATCTGTATGGGCCGGGGAGTATTCTTGTGGCGCACGGTGATGACGAGGGGTTGATGGTGAGGGACTTGGAGGACGCGGTGGAGGGTTACAAGCGGTTGATCAAGCACGCCGTGGAGGCTTCATAAGTGTTTTGACACATATATGTTTTTCGCATCATAAAACTTGCGACTCCAAGCAGATGAATCCATCACCCCCCAACCGCACTCAACCAAGCCGGTTTCGTCCCCCTCATCGCCAGCCCCATCTCCAGCGCCCCCTCCACCAACCCCCCGCTCTCCCCCTTCCCATTCCCCACCACCAACGCCGCCCTCGCCTTCTCAATCACCCTCACCGTCCTCACCGGCACAGCCAACGCCCCATCCAGCTCACTCAGCCCCGATTCGCCCATGACCGCCAACGCCGTCAGCCCAAAACACGCATGGTACACGTCCGGCGGCCCGCCGGGGTGCTTGCTGAACCCGCCGATGCGGTGCGCCATCTTCTCGAGCAGGAAGCGCCGCGAGGGCGGCCAGTCCAGGAGTTCCCTGTGGCCCAGGTTTGCCAGCGCCCCGCCGACCCACCACGTGTAGCACGTGTCGGCCACCTTGTTGCAGCGGCCGTTGCAGGCTACGTGGAGGCGGCGGTGGTTGGGGGGGGAGGATAGGGAGAGGTCTGCTGGGTGGGAGGGGAGGAGGAAGTTGACTTCTTCTTCTTCTGAGTCTGAGTCCGAGTCCGAGTTGGGGTTGGGTGGTGGTGGTTCGAGATAGACGAATTGGCGAGAGGCGAGCCAGTGGATGAGGCTGGGCTTGTTGCGGATGCCGGCGTGGAGGATTTCGCTGTGGTGGGGGGTGGTGGTGGTGGTTGTGAGGGGGCGGTCTAGTAGGGAGAGGGCGCTGATTGCGCAGTAGGCGTAGCCGGCTGGGGCAAAGTTAGTGTGAGCCGTATTGAATTGTGGTGGGTCACCTAGGGAGGGCGTTTGTGGTGGTACGCACCGTGGGGCTCTTCCTGCGAGCTGCCTGCGAAGCCGCCGTCGTAGGTCTGCGTCGAATTAGCATCCCGCCGACCGAGCAATGATGGGTGTTTAGCCATGGCCTGCCTACCTGACTCCTCAGAATATAACTCGCCAACGCCTCGGTGTCAAAGTCCTCCACCCACCCGGGCTCACCCTCCCTTGGGCCCCCCCTCAACATCCACCGTACCGACGCAGCAATGTAGCAATATCGCATGTCATAGCCACCGCCAATAAACCAGCCATGGCCAGGCAGCTGCCTCAGCACCTCGCCGAAACTCCCGTCCTCGCGCTGCAGCCTCCTGAGCCAGCGCAGGGTCTGCACCCTGTCCACGCCGGCAAACGCCCCCGCCTCGCCGTCTTCATCCGCCAACAGCGCAAGCAACTGCAGCGCAAACAAGGTCCCCGGGAGATTGGCCAGCCCGGCACCCTCCACCTCCTGCGCGCCCGTCTCGGGCTCCCACTGCTCATACCCTTCCACCGGAAAGACCAGGGACGACGTGGCGGCGAAGCCACCGCCGGGCTGCTGGTGTGAGAGGACCCATTGGCGCAGTTTCCTGCAGTTTTCGGGGGGGATCAGTGGTGTTGTCGTCGTCTGGGCGGTGGCTCCCTCGTCTGCGGCGGGCGGGGTGAGAATGCGGATCGAGTTGATGATGAAGTAGGCCAGCGCCATGCGGTTGCCCTCGTTGGAGAGGTAGTGGTTGGGGAGCGGCGCCTGCAGGCACATCTTCCAGTATTTGAGGTGGCGCGCAATGTCGAGCACCGGCTCGGGTTGTTCTGGCGTGTCGGCCATGACTACCTCTGAGATTTTAGTGTGTGATGTTTTCTGGGGTGGTGTTGTAAGCAGAATGAGGGCATGACCGGGTCCCTGAAGTTATTTCACAAGGTAAGGTAAGGTACTTGAAAAAATTATATTCGTCCAAACCTGGAAGTTTAGTGTTGTTCAACTCATGGAAGGCACTCAATGACAGCGGCAGTCCCCGCCATCGCGACCCCGGTAGGAGACAGGGGAGCTCGGACCACCAGCCACATGGGACGGTGGGGCAGTCGTCGAGGCACGGATGCAGGACAACCAATCAAACGCCCCCGGTCTATCGACCAGCCGGACGTGGCTCGATAAGGCATGTGAACTCGTCGCATCCCTGCCCTTGTTCTAGTTCGCCGAATCCAAAACAGTTCGAGTCCTCAGTCCTGTTCTCTCCCTCGCCGACGTCCTACAAAGACAGACTCGCTCGAGGAGAGATTCCCACCCGGTGACACCGACGACTTCCAAGTGCGCCTTTATTGTAGGTACCCACAAACCACACCGTGCTCCAGCTGCTCCGGCAGCTACCCGCGTCACCCGCGTCACCCGCCCTTTTCTGCGGCCTGCATTGCGACTTCAGCTCCCCTCAGGCTGCCACAAGAGGAAGCTGGTCTCCCGCCCGTCCTCCCCAACCCCGAACCACACCCGACGACACACTCGCTAGAATCTCTGCGCACAACACCGGCGAAAACCACAACGACAACAACACCCATCCCACCGCAGCCATGGCGCTCATATCCGCAAAAACAATCCTCACCTCCATCTGCCTCTTCCATATCACCCTGGCCTTCTTCTTCCTCACCAACCCCGGGACCGTGGCCGACCAAGGGATGGTCTTCATTCTGGGAGAGTCCATGGGCTTGGTATGTCCCCTGCCTCCTTCCTCCCTTTCACCTCACTTTGGGGCTTGAATCACTAACAGCCAGCCCAGCCCAACTCGCGCTCCTTCGAAACCCAGTCCCCGGCCCTCGGCTTCCTCGCTGTCATCCTAGCCCTGATCGGCATCACCGACCTCGTCACCCTCTCCCTCCCCGACGAGATTTGCCTGGTGCACTACTGGGGGATGCAGAGTGCGTTGCGTTCCCCCTTTTTTTGTCCTCTTCTCACTCAAACATAAAACACTGACTGACCCTTTCGGTGTAACGTAAACAGCACCCCTCCGACTAACCCTCACCTTGCTCCTCACGTCCTACTCCTTCTTCTTCTCGGCCTCGTCGCCCCTCTTCTACACCGAAGACCCGGCCAACATCAATACGTCGTCGGCCCGCCTCACGCACCCGTCGGCCCACCACGCCGCGCTCAACCCAAACTATGTGCCCTCGGGCTGGGGCGGCGACGCGCTCAAGAACCGCGTCTTTTTCAGCTTCATGTTTGTCGAGACCATGAGCTGGTTCTGGGTGTGGGTGACGCTGCAGGAGGAGCGCCGGGATCTGCTGGCCAAGAAGGCGCGGCGGAGGAGTGCGAGTGCGAGTTATGGGCAGGGTTATTGAGGGTAGGGCAGGGTAGGGTCATTGAGTGCAGATTGGGAGAGGTGGAGGAGAGATATGGGGCTTTTTTTCGGTCTTCTTCTCCTTGGGTTTTTGAATGGGTTGGTTGGGTTGGGTTAGGTGGATGATACCTTCGCATAGCGGGCGATATATGCCAGAGATGAGATGAGTTTGAGCAAGCATCATGGGGTTTATTCTGCCTTGTTCAATCCATTGCTCCTTGTTTTATTTTAACCCTTCAAATCTCGCTCGCTCACTGAATCTCTCTCACTCCCAGTGAGTAACAGCAGCAGCAAATCACTTACACACTCACTCCATCCTCACCATCCCCCACCCCTTAACCCCCTCCCGCCAACTCTCCACCACCCTCCCAGCCCACTCCTCCGCCCCGGCCCTCCCCCCAACAACCTCCTCCACCGCCCTCGTCACCTCATCCCCTTCTTCAGTCTCTTCCTCCTCCTCCTCCCCAAAAACCAAATCCAAAACCCGATCCAACCACCCGGCCTCCCCAAGCCCTGCCTTCACCGTTTGCACAGCCGCCTTCACCTCCCCCACCCCCTTGCCCCCAAGCTCGTGCAGCACCTTCATCTGCGCAAGCACGTCCCGATGTAACCCCCCCTTCCGGTCCTGCTCGTCAAGGGCGAGCACAAACCCGGCGCTGTGCCGGATCGCGAGGGCCGTGGCCCGGATGCAGGCGAGGGTGGGCATTTCGGGGAGGGTGGCGATGCATGATGCTTCCGGTAAGGGTTTCTTTTTTCCTTCTTCTTTTTGGGGAGTTGGAATAAGAGGTGTTGTTGTTTGGAGGGAGGCAAAGGCGGATTTGATGGATTGGGTTAGTGACGAAAGGGTTTGAGGGACCGGGTCGGAGGAAGATCGGGGGGTGGATAGCGCGACCAGGAGGGCGGCGGCGAGGAGGGAGAGGATCGTGTAGTAGCTTGTTTCGCCGGCTGTGAGGCGGGATGGGGTGGAGGGGTGGTGCAGAAAATCGGTGAGGGAGTTGCTGAGCCGGGAGAGCGTTTCGAGCGTGTACTCGCGGTCGCGGAGGGCCACGTCGTTGGTGTTGCGGGAGGGCTTGTAGTCTTTCGGGGGCTTGTAGGCGAGCAGGTCGAGGTACTGTTCGGACAGGAAGGCGAGGTGGGACCGTTCGTTCTGGATAGGTTAGGAAGGGTGGAAAGGGGTGCGAGTGAAAATGGGGTGGCTTACTGAGAGGCCGGGGCCGAGACGGAGGTATTCGTGGATTGGTGGGCCGTGGAGGCTCTCGAGGTTTGGGAACGGCCCGTAGTCGGTCTTGTCGACAAGGGTGGTTTCGTCGTTGATGTTTTCTGGGGTTTTGTTAGTAGAGCAACCAATCAAGGCGTTGTTGACAGACAACCTACCGGTAAGCGGATGGTCCTCGATCTCGCAATCAATCTTCCCACCATAGCACCTGATGGCCCGCCTCTCCTCCACAAGGGTCATCATCAGCGTGCAGCTCCGGCGGAGCTTGCCATCAAACTCGGTCATGTCAAGGATGCTGGTGTAGCTGCCCGCCGAAAATGCATCCCAGATGCGCACTGGCGACTTGTCACTCAAGGTGTGGCTGTAGAAGCTGCGCAGCGGCTCCATCAAGGGACGAGTCCCCTGGAACAGGCCCGGAGAGAGCGTGGATATCCTGTCGAAGAACAGAGGGCTGAGCGAATCCTGGATTGTGCGCTTCACGTCGAGAGGGGTCCAGAGTTGGTGGGCATAAGATGCACAGCCGAGCAACAAGTACAGCTGAACTAGCAGCAGGCGTAGTTCGGTGTCGCCCGGCGTCTCCTTTAGCTGGGTGTCCAGGAGCAGCACGGCTTGTAGAAACAGGCCCGGCTCTACGTCCTGCCACAGCGACTGGCTTGCTTCTGATGACCGCGGCCGCAACCCCGACAGCTTCAGAAGGGAGGTACCCATAACGAGCGCCAGGTCTAGACGTGGATCTTTATCCATGCGGGGGATGGAACCCAAAAGCTCCTTGTCGCCGGCTATCTGCCTGTATGTGTTGGCGGCATCGACAACGAGCTTTTTCAGGCAAGTCTCGCACGGGAGCGAGGCCGGGTTATTGCAGAGCCGGCACTGGAAAGCCTTATCTTGGATTTGACCATCGACAACCGAGGGCTGGGGCGAGAGAGTCTGCGGGCACGTAGAGAGGAGATAGCGGAGCTTGCACTCGAGGGCCTTGAGCACCGTTTGCCGCCCCTTGTCGGCGTTCTAACAAAGTCGAGTCAGTTGCTGTGCCAATGGTGGACAAAACGAGTGCCTACCTCATCCGGAATCTTTGGGAGCACAGTCTCCATAAGAGTTTTGACTTCTTCGAAACCTAGCTCGGCCACGTAACTCTTGACGTCGTCAAAGGCAGATAGCCGCTCAAAGTACTGATCCAGGAACAGGCCGATCTGGACCACCCTCGGCGACAAGCCCGCGTTATCGTGGTTCGGGTTCAGTGTCGCGGCAGGCAGCCGGAAAGTGGTCTCTAGCAGGGCCAGGCTAAGATTCTTCTTGTACATCTCGCTGGCTTTGTCCTTGATATCAATATATCTCTTAAGCAGGGCTTGTACCTCGCCAAGGGCACTAAAAAAAGCGTCAGTCAGCATATCCAAAAAGTAAGTCTGGAGTGTCTGCAAAGAGGGTACCTCTCGGAGTCTGTCACTTTGCTGGCAGCCGAGGCAAATTTCCTCCATAGCTGCAAATCGCAGAGGAAAAACGGCGTGGTGGCTCCTTCGAGGCCCAGTGTCAAAGCCTCACGGCACAGGTTGTAGATGAGATCCCACTCGCCCCAGGTCTGGAGGGCATCCAGGCTTTCGCAGAGCAGGACCTTGCGGCCCGCTTTGAGCTGGCTGGTGGCGCCGAGTTTAGGACTCTTTAGCCGTGAGATGAACTCCTCTTTGGTCCCGTGGCTCAGCAGAACCCGGTAGTACAGGCAGATCTCCTCTTCGGTAAGAAGCCCCCTGTCTGTGGACTCCAGCTTCGCGGCCTGGAGGAAGGTCAGTGTAATTTCCAGCGGAGCAGAAGCAGACAAACGCACGTTTTCCGTCAAATCGGCGGCCCGCTCGAGCTGCCTGACTGCCAACATGCTGTAGACCTTGCGGCTCGCATTGGTGCACTGGGGGCTGATCTGACCCATGTTAGGCTCGGGCGGTGCGGTCTGTAACAGAGGAGACACACTGAAAGGAGGAAAGTGAGGGTGATGTTCCAGAACATGTACCGGCGGTCGGCCGTGTTGGCGTAGGTCTTGTCCAGGCTGGTTGAGATCTAGGGGCGAGGTTAGTCATGCGGCGGTGTGCTTTAGAGGGGGAGAGAGACACACCTGCTGAGCGCTCACGAGATCCCAATTCTCGAGACAGGCCTGGAGACACTGCAGGGCCAGGGAGCTGCCGGGGTAGGCCTTGGCCCAGCGGGCCCTCAGGGGTCCCAGGGTGTCGGCGTACTCGACCTCGTAGCCAAGGAAGTCGCGGCAGGCCCATTCGTAGAGCTCGATGGTGTCGATATCTGGGGTTTTCTTGTTCTTGATGAGCTCATCAACGGCCACCAGCAGGCCACACTTTTTGGCGGTGCCGTCGAGCTGAGACTCGGCACATATCTTGACGGCCTGCAGAAGGGGTTGAGTCTTTGTTTCTGGAAAGGGATGGATGAGTACCTATATACTGTATACACACCTCGTAGTAGGGGTCCTTGAGTGTGGCCGCCCGTTTCGCGGCGAGACGAACAACCGTCTGCCAGTTGCCGTCGCTGAAGGCTGTCTGCAGCTGCACGTCGACACTGCCCTTGAGGGCTGGCCGGCCATAGCTGTAGGGAGACATGGTGTAGTGAGAAAATCAGAGTCTTGTGGCTAGGTAGACCGTGCAAGGCGCCAGAGGGCACACAGGCAGTAGCCTCGGATGGGGGACTGCGGGAGGGGCCAATGGCAACAGCAGGCGCACGCCCAAATCTTTCGATCTTTCGATGTTTCAATCTTTCGATCTTTCGCTGTCTGCACGAGTTGGGATTCGTGCTTCCTCTACGCTTCCTCGACAGCTACGGAAACCAGCACGAGAAACCCGATTGCCACAACTTCCAGGTTGTCACCGGTACGAGTGGTGGGTTTTCGGCAACAGAACAGAAGCGTCGCATGCAGATGACGGCTTCCAAGTTCCAAATCGCTGCCATTTTGGCCTTTGGCGGGGTGATTGTTGGGCATGGCCTGTGCGTTGCGACCCCACCTCCACTGAGAGGTCCCCCACTGAACAGGCAGAGAGACTCGAGAGAGAGCAGGAGCCCTTCATGGTCGGTCCATCTTCAGGAGAGAGCTCCAACAGAAAAGAAACCCGCAAGATCCAAGGCCCCTCCTACACGGACGCATCGACGCCTAATATCTCCTTTTCCCAAACCGTTGGTGGTTATAAAAGCCGAATGTTACAGTATTGTACACCACAATCGTACAGCCGACGCTTCTCTGGATTTGTCGAAAGAGCCTGCATGCTCTCTCCCCCAACACCATTTCCGAGATAAAACCACCGTTGTTGGATGTTGGAGCTGAACCGAAGCCGGAGTGACGAGATTTTGCAGCGCTTGGGTATCAAAATATAGACCCGCCCCTCTTCTCCGTCTTTCTCCTCTCTATCTGTAAAGGTCGGTTCGAGTCAGCGACGAGTCCAAGGCGCAGGAAAGGCTGCAGTCCATACCCAGTCCTTCTTGCAATCCCTATACGCCCTGCAGAGTGCCGCTGTCAGTATACAGTCCGCCCAACCGAGATACCCCCCAGGCCACCACTGACTGGAAGAAATCCGAGCACATGGAGCGGTCGCCCCCATTGCGATGCAAACACCGGATGCTCCGCGCGGCCACCTCCTGGCACGGGTCGAGGAATACGCTTCGGTCCTTGCTGTTGACACGCGAGAAAGGGTTAGCACTGCAGACGACGCAAAGCAGACAGCGCAAAGCAGGCAACGCAAGCAGAGAGCAGACAACGCGGAAAGGAACTTACCCTTCAAACTTCTGCTTCGTCTCCCGGTTCCAGGGATCGTCCTCGTTGTTTGCCCGAGACGCCATGATTGCAACGTCACTTTGGCCTGTGCATAAGGAAGTGGTACCGCGTGTCGCCGTGTCGATTCGATTTCGGGTCGAGGTGAAGCGAACACCGATGTCGGGATATTTGCGACGTCAGTGGGCCGCAAAGGGTCAAGCGTTCCGCACGGACCACCAAACACCTGCTGTGTGGTGAAATCACCAAGTCGCCTTGGCACGCGCGCGCGCGGTGCACCCCC
>MU857237.1:0-11552 GCA_033296705.1 Chaetomidium leptoderma | reverse complement strand
GGTTTGTTGTTGTTGGGTCGGTAGGGGCTGTTGAGAAAGGAGGAAGGGGCTGGGGGCCGCGGGAGAGGAGCGGGGAGATGCCGTCTTCGTCGGTGTCATCGTCTTCTTGTCTAGCCGTCAAGCTGCTGACGCCGGTAAAGATCCTCGCGGGTTGGGTGTGCACCGGCGGTGGAGGTCGCAGTCCGTGCGGTTGGGGCGGGCTGCCGGCTTCTTCGCGCTCGGGGTTGTAAGTGGAGGTGGAGGAGTCGTTGCTGAGTCTGGATGGCGGGGATGCTACCGCGACACGGCGGGGGTTGTTGTTAATGGGTGGGGGGAGACGGGCTCGGCCACGGTCACGGCCGCGGTCACGGATGGGCGCCAGCGGGGGAGGCGGGAAGTACGGCGCGGTTGTGGCAGCCGTCCTGTTCCACGCCTGCTGTTTTGCGTTTGGAATGCCCCCGATGGCGCCCGCGCGTCCCTAGCACTCCATGTCCTCTTTTGGGTTCCCGGCGGGAGCGGCGTCGCGGCGGATGCGGTACCACAAGCCGATGCAGACGAGCGCGGAAAAGGCAAACACGGCGCACAGCGCGATGGACAGGCCCCAGACGGCCTTGATCTCGTAGCAGGTTGGTTGGTCCAGCGTTACGAAGGTGAAGTACGAGAGCGTCTTGGTTATAACGGATGCCCGGATAGGAGAGGAGGTGGAGACGAAGAAAGTGGTGGCTGTGAGGCTGGATGAAGCAGGGAGGCCGGCGCAGTTGAGGCCCGAGAGGGGCTTGCCGATGAGCGAGGCCACCACAATGGATGCGATCAAGAGGAGGCTGTCGAGGATACCGGTGGCCAACAGCGGAAGCATGTTGTCGTAGTAGAGAATATACGTGATCACGACGTAGATCACGGCTGTGACGGCCTGGAGTTTGGGTTAGGGAGGTTTGTTTGCCTGGGACAGGCGAGGGGACGTACCACTGTCAGGGTGCCAATGAGCTCGGCAGGAGGACTGTGCTCAGCGGTGGCGATCCCGTTGATGAAGTTGGCACAGAGTCCAATGACAGCAATCAGTGAGGCGAATTGACATGCCCGCATGACGCTGAAGGTGGCGCCCATGGCACCCAGCTGTGGTGCTTGGAACCGCATTTTCAGGGGTCCGCCGGAGTCGAAATCGGTGATCAGCTCAAGAGCAGGGCGTTCTTTGCTTGCTGTGCGTAGGGGAAACTGCGGCTTCGGGAACGGGGCCGTCGGTGGCGGCGGGAATGAAGTGGAAGAAGAAATGATGGGCAACTGGTAAGGGGTTGTGGAGATGTGTTGGTTGCTGCTTCACTGGCGTGAAGACTTGGGTTTGCGTTTGGGACAGATCAACTGCCCGCGAAGACCAAAAACGAAGAGTGTTGCTGGTTGTTATTGTTGTCGTTTTGTTGTTGTTGTGGCCAAAGTAACAAGGAAATCGAAAGTGTATCAAGGAAACGTGGATTGGTGAGTCGTGTCACGGAAACTGACTGGAATTTCCTGAAGTCGTAACGAAACCGAAAACCCAGACCGGAAATCCTCTATCGATCCCCAAGAAAAGATGAGAGAAGAGACCTAGGAAATAGGAAATAGAGAGACAGAAAAAATGAAAAAAGGAAAAGACCTAGGAAACGAGATCGTGTTGGGTGCGACTGTTGTGGTGAGAAAACATCTCGAATCCAGGTCTGGTCGGGACATGGCTGTTCTTATGCGCCCTTCACTGATTGACACATCAATCGGCGTGGAAAGGTCTGGCCATCTCGATTTTCCAAATGGCATCCCAAAACATCTAATTCAGCGCAACTTCAAACAAGCGCGTCCAGGTTCCTCGCCTTAGCGCCTTCGCCACGGGATGCACAACATGGTTTACAGCAAACCGATTGCACGACGTCGATGTGTGTTGTGCCTATTTTTTGCCTAGCGGGCACCACGCGACGTTGGCGGACGTCAGTAGGCGCCCTGCTCGCCAATCGGGACTCTGGACGCTCACCGCGGAGGGGTCTCGCAGGGTCTCGCAGGGTCTGCCGTCCCCACCACCCTCGGCGGCTCTCCAACGCCCAGCGGGCCAACCAGATCGGAGGTCGATCGTTTTGCCGTTTCTTGGTTTTGTTTGCTGTGGGACCCGGCCGCAGCGTGCGACGGGCGCTGAGGGACGGTTGATTGGGTGGGGCAGCGAGTTTGATGGAACGGGACCCGGGATTTGGGGAATTAAAGGGGATCGACCCTGATGCACGGTCGCTGCATGTTTAATTATGCTGGTTGAGGGCTTGGGAGCGCAAGGGTCATTTATCCGTGGCTGCAATCGCTGTTTGGGCTTCGGAGCGTCGGCCAAAGGTCCCGGCGGGTCGAGCTTGAGCTGCAGGTACGACGGCCGTTGTGACTGTGTACTGTGTAGACAAGTGCTAATAGGTATCCAAGAAGCGAATGGCCCCGCGGTTGCCAAGGTGTTTGTCTCCATCTGTCGACTGTCTTGACCGGCAGAAGTTGTTTGAGATGATGTTGCGCATGATGGGTCAAGGTGACATCCGGTAAGGCATGAGAAACGGAGGTTGATGCAACAACCGGAACCAGGAAAAGACGAAAAAGAGAAAATCACCACCAAAATATGTGGCTGCCAAAAATGCATTATGTTTACTCGCCAAGGTTCGCTCATGACGCTAACAATCAAAGACATTATCTCCCTACGAAGTACCCTCAAAGGTAGACGTAGCAGAGGGGAGAGCCACCACCACCTGTTGTGCTCATGAGGTTCTTGATCTTGATCGGGCCAGCCAGCGGCGTGAGGTCAACGTTGTCCTCCACCGTGGTGTTGGCGCTGGGCGGGAAGTTGAGCATGGTGTTGGTGCCAAAGACGCCCTGTTACGTGTTAGTACTCGTGCGTTGATGATGCAAACCGTACAGAATGTTGTGCATTAACTTACCTGGCGGTTCTGCCAGTCAAGCATCTGCCAGATCCAGTAGACGCGGTCAATCTGGGCGTGGTGGAGGTAGAAAGCCGGGTCGCCGGACGAGATGAAGGCGTCGGAGCCGGGGTCGCCGCTGATCATGAAGTGACCACCGCCGTGCACGCCCAGGGAGTTGGGGACGTAACTCGGGTCAGCCTCCATGGTGGTACGGAAGATTTCGATGTTGGGCGAGTTGGCAATCAGCTCGGTCGTGTTGCGGAAGCTGGAGAACCGCTTGCCGGCATCGGCGTTGAGGTCACGTTTCAGGCAGCGCGGGTTGTCCGCCGTGGGGTCCGGCTGCGTGATGGGGCCCAGGCGGACCGTCATGTCGGAGAAGGGCCCGGTGTGGACACAACCGCCTCCAGTTCCCTTGGCCAGTGAGATGGGCTCCGGGTTGCCAGGGATATCGAGCACGAGCGGGCCGCCGGGGATGAATTTGCCGTCGCTGCCCAGGGAGGTCTCGGAGCCATCGAAGATGGGAGAGTTGTGCGGGTTGTTAACATCATGGCCCCACTCCCAGTAGGGAAGAGAGTCATCGTAGCCGCAGGCCTGGAGCCGCTGCTCGTAGTGGTGGATATAGTACCGGTGCCAGATGAGGAAGTTACCCTGGTGGGACAGTTAGTGCCGGTCTTTGATGTAGTCGGCACGACTACCCTAAGCGTGGTAACTCACGGTGAAGTGGATGGACAGCGTCGACTGCAAGTGCACGTATACGAAGTCATCGAAGAGATTCTTGGAGCCGGCTGCGACGCCCGGTGCCAGGATACTGGGCGTCTTCTGCACGCACTTGACAGCGGCGACGTAGCGCTTACGCTGGGCCTTGGAGAGAGTTCTCCTAAAGTATAAATTAGCACAGCTGCAGTCGTAACAAGCAAAGGATTGGCTGCCATACCACTCCCGGCGAAACTTGACGTTGCCCAAGTTGCACCCGCCGCCATACTTGTTGGCCGAGGCTAGCAGCGCCATGCCGTTGAGGCCGGCAAGAGCCAGTCCCGAGTCGACGGCGAACTGCTCGAACGATGGGAGGTCGAAGGTGGCCGAGGCCCCGATGGCCGTGGCCAGGGCAATGAATGCGGAGAGCTTCATGGTGACTTGAACCTGGTGCTGCAGTTGCTGTGTCTTCTCTCATCATGACTCGGGACGGGACGACCATCTTATACTCGGCCGGAGTCGTTTCGAGCGCCAACAGACCAACACCTCCAGACCGTCGAACCCCGGTGCCTCATGGCAAACTGACGAGGGGTTGATGCAGTCAGCGGCCGGCGAGCCATTCATGGGCCCTACCAGCCACGGTTGCGCCGGAGAAATTGCTGCAGAGGGCTGCAAGCCGCTGCAACCATGCATGCAGGCAAGGCAGGCCGGGGTTGGTGCCAAGAGATTCAGGACAGAGCATCCGGAAAGGGACCCAAAGGTTTTTTCCCCTACAACGACCCAACGGCAGATTTGCCCAGGGTTGCTAGGTTCTAGCCCGGTGAAGGGGTCGGGGATTGTCGGGGCCATCCGCGAGTTACGCCCAGGCGCCGAGCCCTTGTCTTCGACGTCGTCGGTCTCGGTACCCACGCTTGGAGAACCGTCGCACACCCCCAGGTAGACACTACTCCCCAAAGGAGAGAACGCCACGGCGGGGGATATGCTCTTGGACGATGAATAGTTGCTATCGATGCGTCAATAGTAGCTTGGATGCGCCCGGGGGGTGCAAAGCCTGTCCCGGAGAAGCTCGAGTCGCGACCTTGCAGGTTGCCCGTCTTGCCCGCCTTGCCCGCCCGAGGAGTGCCGTTTTGGTACCGGGCAGCCACATTTCCGTCCTGCCGTGTTTCCGTTCTGCCACCCCGATTTGACCTTGTCGGGTTGAGCCGCTCTTCTAGAACTCAGAGCTCTTTCCTGCAGCATGCAGACAGCACAGTGCCAGCTCGCATTGGTGGTCTGAGAATGAGTTTTTTTTCTTCATTTCTCGCTTGCGCAGCCGAAGTGAGACCCTAAGCGAGGGCACCAGCCCGGCTGCGAAGCCGATTCCTCAAAGAAGATGCAGTCCAGGGTCTGGGGGCTTCTCTAGGCAGGCAGCTGCCAACAGCAGCATTGGCGGGAGGGAGGTGCATTCACTGCATTGGCTGACATGGATGCATGAGCCATGAGGTGGCTGACACCTTCCCGTCAGCCCCAAAGTCTCAGAGAACGCCCGAATGGAGACGCCTCGTCGGAACCCCGCTCAATGGAACCGGGAAATCGTCCTGTTTCACAGCCTGTTCGATTTGGCATCCTCTGTGTCAAGAAAGTCAGATATCCAGCAGGGCGGTATATCAGGCGCACCATGGTTGGGACAACGTCAGATTGAGTGTGTGCATCGGTCAATTTAGAGTCAATTTAGAGTGCAGCTTTCGAGCCCCGGACCTGGTTTGAGTTTTCGGACGAGCCCCGCTCCCGCAGTCCCTGCCTCGGCGCTGTTGGCTGGGCGTCCGACGTCGACCAACCTGGAAGCTTTATTCAATTATTATTGAACCCTGTGCGCCGTGCGGACCGTCGTGGAGTCGTGGACTTCAATCGTTCTCCTCCACCGCGGCCGATGTAACTCGAACTAGGCCTCATTGAAGGTTTGCCCGTAAGATGATGCTTGATTGACGGCATCGCTGCATCCAAGGCCTGCCGTGTCCGGCACGCATGCCAATGGAATCGATAGTCAGCGTCGCCTGCACCCAGTACCACGGATTCGTATGCTGGGTCGTGGGCAGCCTCCAGGTTGGCTGAGGGACACCATAGGTAATAGGTACAACTGCATGCCCGTGGCAGCCACAACGTGGCAAGCCTAGCTGCCGGTAATCGAAAGTTCCGAACCAGGTGCCCTTTTGCGCTGGGACTCCGGCTGCTGATCGCGGCACACTTGCCGCCTTGGACCCCACGAAACATGCAAGACAACAATATACCGAACTGCACTGCAACCATGTTCTCACCTTCGCCGGCCGCCTCGAGCTGGCGAGCCGGCTGTGTGCTTGCTCGCAGGAGAATCGGCGGCACGGCGCAGAGTCTCTCCGCAATGACGAGCATACCCTGTTTGAAGGACTCTCCCGTCACTCCCGAGTCCCCGGCGTGAGGTTGTCGACGGCTATTGGAAGACAACCTTGAGCCCGGTGCCCCCACCCCCACGAAGCAGCAAAAAATAGGACTGCGCAGGTGGGGGTCTTCCCTAGCGCTCACCTTGTCTCGACGAGGTTTCTCGCTTGTCCGGCGGTCGAGCACGCACGGCGCTCTTGACCCCCAGACTCGTGGCATTCAAGGAGTCCTCCAGAATTGTCCGAACGGTTCGGATCATCGGCAGTTCGGGCTGCCCGGGCCAACGACCCAAATTCCATCTCGGTCGTTAGTGCTCGGGAACTGGTGGTTGTTCACTGCCAACAGTGCCAAGCCATTGTTGAGGCCATCGAGACCCCCGCTCACCTTGGCCTCGGCCTCGACTCCTTGCCCCTGTACCGCAGCGTATCACGGTAACATCGTGGACCCGAAGCCAAAGGAAAAGGAAGCCAACATTAGCGTCCCGCTAACTCGAGCTTCCCTCCTCCAAACTCCCGTCACGAGCCGAGTGAAGGACGGATAAGCCAGTCAATTTCGAGTTTAGCACGCAGGTGGCGAGATAGTGAACAGGGTGAAAGCACCAAAAGCAAGGCTCACAGTGTGCAATCCAATGCTGGACATCGTGGAGGAGTAATACGCACTGAGCAGGTCACTGGCGCCGATGATCAGCGCAAGATGAAGAGAACATCCAGAGATATTGCGGGGAAGAGACGATCCCTCTGATCCAGTGATCCGGAATCGAAGTTTCCACACGACATCCGGATCGTCGATCGGGGTGCGCTGAACCGGGGAGGAAACCAACGTGGTCGTGGCGTCCGTTATCCGTACCTCAGCCGAACAAGCCTCGCAAGCCTCACGGTGGGGGGAACTACAGGGGTTTTGACAGGCCCTTAAGGTTACCCTTGACCCCGGCCGACCCGTATTCGGAATTCCTTGCGCCAACGAGGGGTCCCGACTCCCATTCCCTGAACAGCACCGTTCGGGGAAGTCGGTGGCTCGGCAGGTGGCCCACTAGCCGACTTGGCCGTCCGAGCGCTCCCGTTCTGGGACTCTTCGCCAATCACCGCCTGGGTCCTTGGACTCTCATCACCGAGGTTCGGTTGCATTCCGCATGGCTGAAGTTTGGTTCTCTACGCAGGAGGAGAAATCTCCGGACGGTCTCTCCAGGGATGGTGATCACTGCATGGTACTATTGACCACCAGGGGTCGTATTCCTCGGAATCCCACAGGTTGCTGGAGGACATGGTCGAACGAAGTTGGCACCTCGTTCCGCAGACAACGCTCGATGTTGGCCTCAGTCCTTCCCCGCGGAAGTCTCGGGCTCCCAGGGGGAAACCCCCGTCTTGCAAGAGCAGGGGGTGCCATCTTGTTTGTTCATTCAAAACGAGCTGTCCCGCCCCAAGGGGTGGGGAAAAGAAACATTGAAAATATCAAAAACAAGAGTCAGAGCCTCCAGTCTAGTTGGGGCCCCAGAGGAACTCCTAAGTAGGCTGAATGCGCTCGAGGTATTATAGAGTACCGTGATTCCATAACAACTCAGCAAGCTAGCTCAAAGTTGAAATATTGAAGAGGGGGCATTCACGCCAGAGAGGACCCTTTGGGGGGGATGAACAACAGACTGCGAGATAATTATGCGCGAAATGGAATCCTGAGGTGCTCCCTCCACAAGTAGTATCTTTCCATCGTGGAAATAATATAGCTGCTGGTTTTACAACACGGCGTAGCGGGATTTGAGGCGTTACAACCTGGTATGGGCATAATTAATCCGGCCATCGACTTAGACGCTCAGTCACCAAGTAGGTATATTACCATGCCTCCCTACGGGGTCTTCTTCATATCCTCTATTGATCTCGAACTATTCCGCTCGCTGTGTGTGGTTCCTAAGACTAGAATTCTTTTCCACAGACATGGCCACGAGCTCCGAATTTGTTACGGGACTTCAACTCGCCCTGCCACCCCTTTCCAGCTTCCCTTGGGGCTGTCGTAAAGGATCCGCCAAGAATATCGGAAATGCAGAAATGAGGTCAACGCACAGCTCGTGGCATTTTTCGGGAATTTTTGGAGGCTCCTCCTGATGGATGACGCCAAAATCGCCCGTCTATCAGTTGACCCTGGCGGAGAGGAGTGGAAACCAGCGATGCCGTGCCTCAGGGGCAGAGTTATAGAAGTTCCGCGCAGCAATACGAGCGTTCTGTCGATTGCGGATTCTGGAACCACGCCGAGGGGCTTTACAGTGTATCCTCCAAGGCCCAGAACTGAAGCTGCTAGCAGCAACACCACACCATTTGTTGAGTCAAGACTGTGACCGGCCTTCACCCGTGCTAAATTTCCAGCTTATACTCTGGTCGGACTCGCCTCACCTGCCACTTGCCTCGAACTTGGATTCCTGGTTCTGCCCTTCTGCTCGAGTCGAGATCCTCGACGAGCCGGAAGCAGCCATTCCAACCAGGATCGCCGGAGCTCTATTGTCCCCTTGAGGTAATAGACAATGAGAAATCCAATGGCGTCTATTCATCCATGCCCAGCTTAGAAGAGGTGGGTACTGCTGCGATGTAGCTACAAATCTATTTTCGGCGGACAGCAAGCGACCCCCGAGGTCAACTTAAACTCTTTGTTTCTGCTACCACTCTTGCTTGCCGCACTCAGCGTCTCTTGAACTAAAAACTGGATGTCAATCAAATTTCGAACAGCTGTTCCTCCTACTCAACAGCAACCACAGTCTCGAGATCTACCTCCTGATGTGTACAACACATGCATAATCCACCCATCAGTGCCAGCAAAGTAAATCCAAAGCTATTCGGCGTATTGCCATCAAGTCAAATGCCATCGTCATCCCAGCTGGCCGTATGGCCTGGCCGGTCTTCCCTCATCCTCCATGCAATGCCCGACCATCCACCATGCATGCGTGCCCAAACCGGCGGCATACTAATACAGTATAGTGAAGGTTTTTCAACCCCCCAAATCGAAGAAAGGGGCTCCACCAAAGAGCAATGCCAACCCCCATGCAAGATATTGCACAACCATCGAACCCCATAGCCGTCCCCCCGCCAGCTAAAGGACCCCCCCCCCTCCCCCCTTCCCTTTCGTAGGTAAGGTAAGGTACATAATACAGTCCACATCCCCAATCCAGCCATCGGAACCCCCTCGTCCTATCGCATGCAGCCAAGCCCACCCCCAAACAAAAACCACCACTCAACCCTCTCCACATAACTACTACACGGACACGGCATACTAATAAAATGTGCAGGATGCTGCTGCTCCTGCAGTTTCTGCCAAGTGTGTGCCAAGCGCGCGCCAGAGAAGACAGAGGAGAGACGCGGGAGGAAGCGGCGAGATGTGTGTGGTTCGTGTGTCCACTCTCAGATCTGCCTAAATCCTTGACCATGACGTTTAGGCTTCTTGGCTCTTTGAGGGACGTGGGACGTTGTAGGGTGCGTTTTCACCGATGCCGCGCTTGGCGCGCGCGCGCGTGGGTGTGTGTTCCTCGGCACGAGTTGTTTGTGATCATTGACTTTTTGTTGCCAAAGTGGTGCTGGACGTGTGCCTGCCTGCCCGCCGGCTGGTCCCTAGCTAATTACCTAGGCTGCTCGCTGCTTTATGGCACCCGCTCGAACCGGTGCAGACGTGGGGACACTTCCCAGGTTATTGTGAGAGGAGCTTGCTGGTTTCGGAGATGAGGTTGGTGTGGTGGTAGGGCCGTGTGTTTGCGGAGCGGGGTGACCACTTCAACATGGCTCACAACCACCGGCGCTACAATGATGAGTGTCTTTTCAGGGGCGTGGGTTTTGCCGGTGTGGAGGTGCTCGTCGATGCGTTTCCTGCCCTCCTTGGGGTATGGCGTGGGGGTGCGGTAGCGGACTGGCTGGTGGTCGCATGTTTGTGGTCGCCACCTTGATGGCTGAATGAGCCAGTTCGGTTGTCTGTCGAGCATCCTCTGGCCGGTCTCTGAAAGGCCACCACCTCTTGAGCTTCTTGGGGTACACCGGGATAGTGCGGAACCCATCGTCACAATCTCTGTGACGGATGAGAGATGATCTCAACGGAAAAAAAGGTGCAGTCCGCTCTTTGCAGTTCGAAACGAGCTGGCGTGAAGGTGAGGTGGAGTCGTGAACTCGTGATGTCGGTTTGGAAGTCCTACACGGCGGTTTGGGATAAAATGGCGCACGCCAGCGAGTTGGGGAACGTTGCAGTGGGCGGGAGAGCGGGCAAGCAAGTGGAGACGGGATCTCAGCGGTCACTCGGCACTGATCTGGAGTTGGAAATATCCAAGAACTGAAGCAGTTACCTCTGTTGTCGAAACAAGAATGAGAAAGAGAAACCTGAGATATTTATTTCCATGAGTCCCTCTCCACGGCATGTAAGATACTGCTGTATGTACCACGCGCCAGCGGATCATGAACCCTTGGTGTGCCCTCTTGGCGGCCATTTAGCGACCGGCTGTGAAAGGAGTACCCCTGTGAAAGTGGCAGCAATGTCGATCAGATTGGACCACAAATTTGCAAAAGACGTTGGCGTAAACTTGGCGATTGCTTCTTTTGCGTTTGACGTACGTGCCAGGCAGGGTAGGCCGGCTGTGCTCAAGCTTGGTCCAGTGCAGGTGAAAGCCAATGTTCTAGTGGCAATCGTCGCTGGCTCGACTGGTTTGTTGCAACCGCGATGTCAGCACCCAGAGGTCCAGAGGAGAGAGAGAGA
Source organism: Chaetomidium leptoderma (assembly GCA_033296705.1). Classification (NCBI taxonomy): domain Eukaryota; kingdom Fungi; phylum Ascomycota; class Sordariomycetes; order Sordariales; family Chaetomiaceae; genus Chaetomidium; species Chaetomidium leptoderma. The sequence goes on along the minus strand of MU857237.1, from coordinate 870 downwards.
GGGGCAGTGGACCGCGGGAAGAATGGGGGACCCACCACTTAGTTTCGTGGTTGCCCTCTCGGGAAACATCGACTCCCGAGTCGTCGAGCGGCAGGTTCCGCCCAACAATTTTCACGAAACACTTCGGGTCTTCTTCTTCCCCATCTCAAAACAGGAGCCCGCTCCGGAGAGCTCAAGTTTTGGTGTCGCTGCGGCATGACAAGAATCTTGGCTCTTTGCCAAGATGTCCATCCTCGCGCAGATCTTCTCGGCACCGATAAGCACGGCCCGATTCGGCAAGTACACCACGCAGTGGCACGCACGCGTTTATCTGGGAATATTCTGTACAAAATACCACTGGTGAGTGCTGACTGGAGTGCCAAAACCCGCTGTTTTCCACAAGACGAATTGAACTGAATACTTAGGATGAGCCGTTTTGTCCACCCGCGCCAAGCTGAGCGTGCGTTGATCAGGGGCTGTGCTGCGAGGCGTCTTGCGCAACAACTCTGCAACTTCCCTCTTTTTTATTTTTTTTGGCGCGTCGCAATCTTTTCAAACCCTTGACACGACGCAACCTGTCATCGTACTATCCACGCCTTACGCACGTTAGCAACCATGGCAGCTTGGCTGTGCGCCGATAAACCATCAGTTACCGGAGACTCTTCCCAATAACGGCGCCTTGGCACGTCTCTTGATGGCAGAGGCGAAGAGGCCAGACTCTGGCTGCCTCAGATTGTTCGGACTTTGGTTTCTGGTATGAACGGCTGATTGTATACGGTATTGTATAGAACGGAATCTGACGCCAAGGCCCCTTTCTTCGGTATATCCCGCTGCCCAGGTACACACACACACACACACACACAATTTATTCCGCCCGGCGGGCTTAACCCG
>MU857236.1:0-16855 GCA_033296705.1 Chaetomidium leptoderma | reverse complement strand
TCTGGAAAAGTGCGCCACTCGATGGGGTGCGCCACTCGATGGTGGACCACGTTATCGATAGTAACTAGTTCTCTTAGTAGCGGTAGTAGTAGTTAGTACTTGAGTAGCAATGAGAATAAAAAGTACGTAGTATATTTCCTCTTTTAGTACTATTTATAAGTAAAGTTCGAGCTAACTATATCCTAGGATAGTAGTGTAAGAATAAGTACCTCTTTTTCGGTAGCTATACTATCGACGGTAACTCCTCCGACAAGGAGTTTAGCCTACTACCCGAGAAATAGTAATTTTACCTATTATATATCTATCGCTACCTAAATAGTAACCCTGATATCTATACCCCTAGCTAATATATAACCTATAAGTAATATAAAAAGGCTTGGTCTTACTATATCTAAGATCCGTAGTTTTTTACGAATAATATTTATCTACGTATAGACCTAAAGGTACTCCGCGCCTATTACAATAATAATACTACCTTCGTCTCCCCTACTAAACCTAAAACCGCGACCTAGAGAGTATACTATACTATCCTTATAGACGAGTTCTCCTTACTAATACGTATATTCCACTCCCTTATAGATACTACTATAGTTAACTATACCTCTGGTTATACTATATTCTCCCCTTCTTCTACTTCCTATATAGGCGATAGCCCTACCCGCCCTTCCTAAGAACTCGCCTTAGTTAGCCCTAGTACCTTCTTATACTAAAGTAATATTATTGATACCAGAAGGGCATCATGTAGATTAGATAAGGAAATTGAAAGTGGATCTGTGCAAGTGGAGCGCCCTGGTCAATGCGACGCATTGACCAGTGCCCCACCAGGGCTGGCTGCATTACCTCTGCAGCCAGGCTCCTCCAGCACTTTGGATCCTCATCCTCGTTTTTACCCTCTATATTTCCGCTTGCTACGCAATACTAAGAGTCCCGTATTGATTATCTAAGCTTCTTTCGTATCTAACCTTACTATATAGATAGTTAGTACTATATTCTCCTATACTTTATTATAAACTAGTACTACTCTATACGAGATTTAGTATATTAATAATACTATAGCAGTCGTTACTAATACTAATACTACCCTTATGTAGTATTTACTAGGCGTTGCTATTACACCGTTCCTATATCGTTCCGCTCTCTACTTAGCCTACCGTACTATCGGTCCGGCCCTTTCTTTATGTCACGGGCTTAACCCGTGACTTGTATTGGAAAAACCAGGGCCCATGATGCGGGGCACGGTTGACAGGAGCGAACACACGGCCCAGAATGACGGGAGCTCAGGAATGGCCACCACAATATGGTTATTATGACGGTTACATGCTCGAGAGCGGCGAACAAGCGGCTCGAGAGCCACGATCATGATGACGACCACAGTGGCCGAGCGCAGGATGTATATTTACTTGATGGGAGCACAGGAAAGTGCTAGATTCGAGAGATTGAGGGAGACACTGAACATCATAAAATTGACCCAATTGCTTGGCAACCAATCCATCGCTTCCAGTGCTACTAAGCCCTGTAAGCGCACTTTCCAAGCTCAGTTCATCCCCTCTTTAGGCAAAGTGGCTGTTGGATTTTCCAACAACTTGCACTGGGTTGAGCTGCAGACCCACAAGGTGGGTCTGCGCGTGGTCTGTGCGCAGGCGCGTAGGGTTTTCCCCTCGCGCCTGCAGCCCACTACTTTGCCTCCCCCGTCTTTCCACGAATATCCTACTTGGTACCCAACATTGCACCACCACCCGTGATAGGTAATAAACTATCGGTATCGCTTCTTCTCGGTCTACAGCTTGTTTTCTACTTTGTCGAATTACTATAGATACTAAGGAAATTCAACCTCTATCTTCTAGTATACCCTTTCGATTGCCGGCTTTACTATACTAGGTTTAATATCCTTTAGGTTCCTAGCTAGTATCTCCTTAAAGAACAACTATATTAACTATATAGTTATCTTAGTAGAGAAGACTAGTTTTTTAAGGACCTGAATATCCTTGTTTTTCCTTCGTTTAGTCGACTCTATTACTACTAACGAAAGGTAGCCCCGCTTAGCTATAGGTAAAGGGGTAGTAATAGCGACTATCGATTAGGTCAGGCCTAGAACGAATATTAGGTCATTATCGTCGAGATCGGGGTCGTTAGGTATATCTTCATCTTGTTACTATAATATCTCTAAGTCATTAGAGATTTAGAGGACCCCTATAAGGTCGATAAGGAGCTTATTGGTAGGTACTAGGTTGTCGAAAATATCGTCAGGCCCCTCGTCGGCCTAGGTATACAAGTCGTAGATATTTATAGCGTCCTCTATAACACCGAACTTTAGCTAGTATCGACGACGACCTTGCGGTAGTAAAGATTTTTACCTAGGGGCTCCATTAGCCTATAATATCGTAATACATCTAGAAGAGAAATAGTTAGATATAGCTAGGTTCTATAGATACATTGCACCCTATATAAGCTAAGCTTACTAATGTAGGAGATAGGAAGTATCTTAATAGGGGGCCCAAGGGGAGGTTTAAACTAACACGGAAACGAGCCGATCAGGCCCTAAGCCTACCCGGGAGGATAGTTAAGAATCTAAGGGCCTAATCAGCTCGCCTACCATTAGTATAACGATAGATTAGAAGATACATTATAGGAGTAGGGCCTAACTAGGGCGGCCGTAAAGTATTGTAGGGTAGTAGGTAGGGGGAGAAAACTATCGTTTTCCTAACGCCCATATATAGGCGTTAGGAAAACGATCGTTTAGACACTTTTTTCCGCCAAGATTGTGGCCGCTAAGCCTATCGTAGGGAGCGAAGCGAGGTTCTTGGCGCTTCTTAGCGCAGTACCAGCAAAGTGTCTGTACGTGTCGTTTGGACGAAATTTGCTCTTTGTACCTGTGGATCTCCCGCTTGAAAGGGTTACGTACTGTAGACTTTTGGTGGATTTGCTGTAGGTTTTCGCCGACCCTCCACTTTTCCGGTACTTTACAGGGGGGAGAAAAGCCATCGTTATACTAACGGTGGTTGAGCTGATCACGCCCTGATACCCGTTTTGCGTAGAACATGCTTATTGGAGTGGCCAGACCGGCCGGCCGAGTGTCTTGGGTGGGGCCGCGGTATGCATGTCTCACTCAACGACTAAGCGGCTGATCGGCGCTGCACACGGCGCTGCACACGGCGCGCCAGTGGAAAGCCCGTCCGGAGCGGGGCCGGCTCCGAATAGCATCATCCGATGATTGACCATCGAGGCAGTATAAAGTAATATGGAGCCTCAGCCATGGCAAGCCGAACCGGAATCCACCGTCTCGGAGTCTTGCCTCGGATTTCCGCTATCTTGGCGTCAACGAACCCCTGAGTGGCACAGGCGCAGAGGAGCAATGCCGAGCCGGCAGCCCCGGACAGAACCGCCCAGTGGGGTTAGTTAAGTGGATTCTTATCAAGACGGGACATGGTTGACAACACGGCTGCTTGAAATGCGCCGCCTCCGTGGATTTATAAGCATGTCAAGTCCGTCTTCAATCCCACCAGGTCCCATCGCCGTTCCGTCGACATCAATGTGGGACACGGTGACAACGGTTACACTTTCATCAGAAGCTCCACCGACAGTACATCTGTACTTATCTTTGGTTTGTCCCCGACAGTCCAAATTAGCATCTTCGGTATTACCGTGACGGCGGAACCAGCAAACATGAACATGGAGGCGCCAGCTTGTGACCGCGCCCGGGCCGTCCGTCTGAACCGCCATGAGAAGCCGGTGCCCCTGGACCTCAGCCACCACTACTCTGTCGTCACCAAACGCCGAGTTCCCTCCAAAATCAAGGAGGCTTACAAGTTCTTTCAGATCCCGGGTATCTTGAACATTGCCGGCGGTTCGTGTTCCCTACCTTATCTCATCTCTTATGGGAATTGGGAATGTCCGCCGAGGTTAACTCAATCCCACCGGCTTAGGCCTCCCCAATGTCGACTTTTTCCCTTTCGACACTTTGGAAGCGCAAACAGCAAAGCCAGAACGATGGACCCCCTCGCCGAACCATCCTAGCGAGTCTACTGCGTCATCGTCATCGTCATCCTCAGATCCCGCGGCAGCCAGCCATATTTCGGTGCCCAAGACACTGGATGAGAGCGACCCCCTGAAGAAGATTGACCTTGCCACGGCCCTGCAGTACGGGCTCGCCCAGGGCTACCCGCCTCTGCTTTCCTGGGTGCGCCAATTCACCCGCGAGAATCTCCACCCAGACACTCCCTATCGTGATGGGCCTGAAGTCGTTCTGACCTGCGGCTCTACGGATGGCTTCTCCAAGACGCTGAACCTATTTGTCGACCAATGGACCGAGGGCATCAATGATATCAGTGAGCGGCCGGGGATGCTCTGTGAGCCGTACGTGTATACCAACGTCCTCAGCCAGGCCCAGCCGCTGGGCGTGCAGGTCGTCCCCGTCAAGGCGGATCCTTCCGGCATGGCAGTGGGAGGGCCAGGAGGGCTGGAGGATGTTCTTGCCAACTGGGATACTTCCAAGGGAAAGAGGCCTCATCTGATGTACACCGTCACGTAAGTCTCCGTAAATCTGTCTTCTGTCACACTTCCTTCTCCCGCTGACCTCTTCTCAGACTCGGCCACAACCCCACCGGCATCGTCCTCTCAGTCGAGCGCAAGAAAGAAATCTACGCCGTCTGCAGCAAGTACGACGTCATCATCGTCGAGGACGAGCCCTACTGGTACCTCCAATTCCCCTCCGCCGCCGCCGAGGAAGCCAAGTCCCGCGACCAACCCCCTCCCCCTCCCGTCACACCGCACAAGGCCTCCCGCTCCTCGGGCTACCCCTTCCTCGACTCGCTCACCCCATCCTTCCTCGCCATCGACGTCGACGGCCGCGTCGTCCGCCTCGACACCTTTTCCAAAACCGTCGCGCCCGGCTGCCGCTTGGGCTGGATCACCAGCCAGCCGGCGCTCGCAGAGCGCTTCGAGCGCATCAGCGAAGCCACGACGCAGCAACCGTCGGGGTTCGTGCAGGGCCTCATCTCGGAGCTCGTCCTCGGCGGCGGCTCCGCCTCCTCCAAGCAGCACAACCAGCGCGCCCGATCCGCCTTTGCCCGCTTACTCACTTCGCGCGACCAAGCCGCTTTTGCCGGCTGGGACACGTCGGGCTGGGTGCGCTGGCTCGAGGGCCTGCGCGGCAGCTACGAGCGGCGCATGGCGCGCATGTGCCGCACGCTCGATGCCGGGTCCCACCTCCTCACCACCTCCCCCGTCGTCTCTTCGTCTTCTTCATCTGTCAAGGGAGATGATGAGAATGATGAATGGTCCCCCCTCCAAGCCATCTCCAAAACCAGACTCTACTCGTACGCCTGGCCGCGCGGCGGCATGTTCATCTGGCTGCGCGTGCACCTCGAGGCACACCCGCTGTGGATGGTGCCGTGCCCGAACCCGCGGTTCCCCCCCGTGCTCGGCGGGCCGCTGCTGTCGGCCGCGCTGATGGTGTGGCTGACGACCAAGCCGTTTCTCGTGCTGGTCGCGACGGGGTCCATGTTTAGTGCTGATGATGCCATTCGCGAGGAGGAAGGGTGGGCGTACTATCGCATCTGCTTTGCGGCCGAGGCCGAGGAGAATGTGGATCGCGCTGCGGAGCGGTTTGTGGAAGGGGTGCACAAGTTTTGGGCGGTGAGGGATGTGAGGGTGATTGAGAAGCTGTTGGGGGAGTTGAGTGCCACGGGGGAGGTGGAGGAAACGGGAATCGGGGAGGATGTGACGAGGATGGGCTGGTTTATGGGGTGCTGATTTCTGGAAATGGTTGTCTTTTTTTTTTTTGGGGTATGTGAGAATAAACAACTTGGATATATGACCTTATGTCTTTTGAGATTTGAAGTTCCCTCTTTGTGCATCCGTCCCCTATTTGTACTTGACCGGAATGATGGGCGGCCCCAGTTCCCTCCTGAGCTCGTCAAACTGCTCCACCCCGTTCTTCCACTTGCCCCTCTTCACCCTCTTTTTCCCAAACATGGAGTAGTCGCCGAGGAATTCATCCATCAGACCGTCAAAATCTTGCCGTGTCGGCCCCTGCACCGTCGACATGGTCGATACGGCCGACACCGAGCCCGTGTCGTCCATGTCGGCATTGTACTGCTCCTCAATCTTCTCGAACCGCGCGTCCAAGATACCAAGATGCTCTGTCCTCACCAGAGAGGACGACGTCATAGAGTACGCCGAGGGGTTCGTCATGGCACCTTTCCTCGTCTTCTTCCGCCCGCCGTTCGTCGTCGTCGTCCATATGGACGACTGAATCTCAGACGGGGTCGCCGCGGCGGCAGCCTTTGGCTTCTTCTCCGCCTTTTGGTCGCTCTTGAACTTGTTGAACTCCTCCATCCAGTCCTCTGACCCGCCCTCCCCTGGCTGCTGGCCCTTGCTCGTGTCTGTGAGCTGCGGCACCTCGCCGTCCTTTGCGTCTTGCCCAGCCGCCGCCGCCTTCACCGTGCGGTCCGACTCCCAGCCCTCGTCGTCATCCTCGTAGTCGTCATACGACTCCTCAAACTCGTACTTGCTCAGCTCGTTCTTGTCCTTGGCCAGCTCCTGGAAGATATCCTCGCCAGCGTCCTCGTCAACGTACGCCTCGTCCTCGAGCGCCTCCAGCGCCTCCCGCAGCCGCGGGTCCATGTCCGGCTGGAACCCGGCAATGGCGTCCGGAACTTCCTGCTGGGCCTGGTACGTGAGCCGCTGCAGGTTCTTGTTGGGCAGCATGTCGCCGTCAAGGAGGTCCTCGGATTGGTTCTTCAGGTCGAGCTGGCGCAGGGCGTCCTCGAGCGACTGCTGCTTGCCCTTGCCCTTGTTTCCGACCGGGTCGGCTTCGACGAAGACGGCCCCGCCGGAGCCCTCGCCCAGGTCCCGCAAATGTTGCATGTAATCGTACTCGGTGTCATCGAAGTAGACGCCGTGGTTGGCGGCCTCGCCTTCATTGTCGCGGATGCTGAATGCGTCTGAGCCGAGTTCCGAGGCTAGGTCGCTCAGGCCTTGGCCTTTGGATTTGTTGCCGGTCTGAGTCGGGTTCAGCACCATGGCCGGCGCCGACTCATCGTGAATGAGGGGGTCATTTTGCGGGCGGTACACGAGCGTGAAGTGCGTCGCCTTCTTCTTGTCGCTACGAGGGTCAGCTGGAGGGGTTCAAGGGTTGAAAGGTGTTGGGCAATGCGTACATCCACTTTCCTTTCGCCATCTTGATTACAACTCGATGAACAGGATAGTGTCGTGGTGGTGGACCAAAGTAGCGGTTTGGCGGTGGAAGCTGTGTGCTATTCTCAGTGCCCGGGCGACGGAGCAGACAGACACTAAGGGCACTGCATCAGGCGCGCAGGGAAAATTTTGGTGGGGTAAACTGCTTATCTTATCGATACGGCCGCCACGCTAGATGAAATGCAATACGGTAACACAACCTAGCTCTAACTTCGCATTACAATTCAATAGTAAGTCGAAGGCGCATAGTTGTGGCAAATGAGACACGATAATCCTAAATGAGTTCTTTCCATGAGTAAGACGCGTGATATCGGCGACATACTGATTCTTGGCATTATGATGAGAGCATTGTGGAGGAGACATAGCGGTGGCGATAGTTGTGACTCCTCGGGAGCCAAGCTCGAGCCAAGAATACCTGTATCGAACAAATACAGTCGCAAATTTGCCCCTCCATTTAGTTATTTATCAGCCAAGGCAAGGGTTCACTTCCTACAACACCACAAACACCCCGCTCTCTTGCGAAGGTGCTATTATTTCCAACTCAACCAAACCAAAAAAACCCAGCACTGTAAACCAAAACTGTGCCATTCATTCCACCGGATATTCGCAGAGTACAGCCGGAACGGCCACATCGCTCAAGATGGTGCTCGCAAAGTCAAAGAAGTCGGTCGGCCTCGGCAACACGCTGATGAAAGACCGCTTCGGCAAGGGCAAGGGCAGCGACCGCAAACGAACCGGCCAAGTCACGCGCATCGACCACGCGACAGGCCAGGAGTACATTACGAACGACAGAGAGGAGGCATCATGGGTCAAGATGCGCTCCGTCACCGAGCAAGGCGCCCTGGACGAATTCTTGGCCACCGCCGAGCTTGCCGGGACCGACTTCACGGCCGAGAAAATGAACAATGTCAAAATCATCCACACCGACCAGCGGAACCCCTACCTCCTTTCGGCGGCTGAGGAGACGGCGGTTTTGGGGAAGCAAAGGGAGCACAAGGCCCGTCTCACGGTGCCGAGGAGGCCGCAATGGGATGCTTCGACGACGCCCGCGGAACTGGACCGTCTCGAGCGGGATGCCTTTCTAGAGTGGCGGAAGGGGCTAGCCGAACTACAGGAGACGCAGGACTTGCTGATGACACCGTTCGAGCGCAATCTCGAGGTCTGGAGGCAACTCTGGAGAGTCATCGAGCGGTCCGATGTGGTGGTCCAGATCGTCGACGCCAGGAACCCGCTGATGTTCCGGTCCGAGGATCTTGAGGCGTACGTCAAGGATGTCGACTCCAAGAAGCAGAACCTGCTGCTTATCAACAAGGCCGACATGATGAGCTACAATCAGAGGAAAGCATGGGCGAACTACCTCAAGGGCGCCGGCATCGCCTACCGCTTCTTCTCGGCGCACCTGGCTAAGGAATTGCTCGAGGCCGAGGAATCTGATGGTGAGGAGGCGGAGAGTGAGGAGGAGGAAGCTGGCCCAAGCGGCACTGGCGCATCGTTGAAACAGGATGAACCAGATGAGGAGGCTGAGGAGGACTCGGAAGAAGAGGACGCTGAAGGCGACGACGAAGAGGCAGACACGCGAATTCTGACTGCTGATGAACTCGAAGACATGCTCCTCCAGTATGCCCCAGAGGACGCCGGTAAGTAACTCGCCGTTCTCGATTTTTGGTCCCCCCCCAAATTAACACCAATTGGTTAGGGCCGGATCGGAAATTGCAGGTCGGCTTGGTTGGTTATCCCAACGTCGGAAAGTCGTCAACCATCAACGCACTTATCGGAGCCAAGAAGGTGTCGGTCTCGGCGACTCCAGGCAAGACAAAGCACTTCCAGACCATCCACTACAGCGACAAGGTCATTCTGTGCGATTGCCCGGGTCTGGTCTTCCCCAATTTCGCGACCACCAAAGGAGAGCTTGTGTGCAACGGCGTTCTCCCCATCGACCAGCTGCGGGAGTACAGCGGGCCGGCTACTCTCGTAGCGCGCAGGATCCCGCAGGCCTTCGTCGAGGCCATCTATGGCATTCAAATACGAACCCGCCCTCTTGAGGAAGGCGGCACTGGAATTCCCACTGGCGAGGAGCTGCTCAGGGCATACGCCCGCCACAGAGGCTTCATGACACAGGGTCTCGGCCAACCGGACTCGTCCCGTGCTGCGAGGTATGTCCTCAAGGACTACGTCAGCGGCAAGCTTCTGTGGGTCGAGCCCCCGCCGGGCATTGCCGATTCCCAGGAGTTCAACCGCGAACTCTACGACGTCTCGCATCTGCCCGCCAGGCGGCAGGCGGCCATGGCCGCGGCGCTGGAGGAGTTGTCCGTTGAAGGCGACGAGACGGCCTCCTCCCTATCCGACATGCTCCCGCTCCCGCGCGGGGCAAAGTCGGAGAAGCTCGACAAGGCCTTCTTCAAGCCCGGCCAGGGCGGCGCGGGCCATCTGACGAGGCCGTTCAGCTACAAGTACACGCAGCAGGGCATGGCCGAGGCCGCAGCCGAGGGGAAGCAGATGAGCGGGCGGAAGCTGCGGGCCATGATTGCGCTCGAGAAGGGGATTGACCCCAAGGACGTGCAGCTCGGGTCGGGGAAGAAGCACTTCAAGGGCGGGAAGAAGACGGGCGGGAAGAATCGGGGGAATACGAATAAGCCGTACCAGCCTGGCGACGACGACTGATTTTAGGTACATACATGGAGTGTAGGGCTTAACCCGAGGACATGCCATACAGTTAGTTCGGTTTGGCGGCGTTTTATAAAAAGGAAAATTGCATTAGGTTTTTCCTCTTGGCTTCGTTGACAACTTGACAATGTTTGGGATGTTGGAGGATCGAAAGGGGAGCGTGGGGAGACGAACAACCCTAACCCTTGTTTGGTCCGTGCAGCTAGACCCAGAAAATTTCCCCTTGTGATCGCGAAGCGTGTTGCAGTTTTGGCCGAAGCTCAGTACCGTCGCCGCTCACCTCCAGTCCTACCCGCCCGTAACTATCCGCCATGGCGAGCCTCCGCGGGCTGTCGAGACCGGCTCGCAGCCTCCCTCTATCCCAATTATCACGCCAGACATACATCGCCAGCTCGATACGATGCTCCTCGTCACAAGCCGACGCCGCGGCGCCAGCCATCCAGGACCTTGAGAACTCGACCCTCACGACGCTGCAATTGGGCCCTGAAGAGAAGAAGGAGTTTAGGCCATGGAAGCGTGCCGCCGACAGGAAACATGCGCTTCCCAGTGGGAGGTAAAAAGACGTCCACCAGACTCCCCTTCCCCTTGCCGGAACAGAACACCATCACTAACAGCAGCCCCCGTCTCATCCTAGATACCAATACCATCCCCCCAAGTACAACCGCGGCCCTCTGCACCCGATCCAGTCCCCCCCTTCCTCCGACCCGATTGCGCGCGACTTCGTTCCAGGCCCCTTCAACGTCCCGCGGCTCAAGCAGACCTACCACTCGACCATCGCGTCGGACCTGATGACGCTCGCCTACTCGCACACGCCGCCGGGCACGCCCGCCAAGGTGGCGGCGGCGCGGCTGCGCGGGTGGGACGGGTCGTCCCCCTACCACAAGAACCGGGCGCTGCGGGGCCCGCGCGGCAACCCGGTGCTGCCGCTCGTCGAGCGCGACATGTCGTTCAACCGCATCCCCGAGATCCAGGAGATCACGCTGGCCTGCTACGCGCCCGCGGGCATCAAGGACCCGGATCACCTGCTGGTGGCGCGCAGCGTGCTGCTCGGCCTGACGGGCACCACGCCCGAGATGACAAAGACAAGGGCCAACGTGGCCCAGTGGGGCATCAAGATTGGCGACCGCGCCGGTGTCAAGACGACCATCTACGGCAACGCCGCCTACGAGTTTCTGGACCGCTGTGTGCATCTGGTGTTTCCGAGGATCAAGGACTGGAAGGGGATTCAGGGTGAGTTTTTTTTTGGGGGGGGTCTCTAAAAGAAATTGGTTGTTTTTTTACTAACACGGGAGACACAGCAACGACCGGTGATAGCTCCGGTAACCTCTCGTGGGGTTTCACGCCGGATGAGATGAAGTTGTTCCCGGAGGTCGAAGTCAACTACTGGGTAAGTTTGAGACGGCGTGGTGGGCTTTTACGCGTTGGGATGAATATTGAACTAACACAAACTTCAGATGTACCCGGCCAAGATGGTGCCCGGTTGTCGGGTGTTTGTGAAGACGACGGCGACCTCGGACAGACAGGCACGGCTGCTGCTGCAGTCGTTCGGCGTGCCGTTTTATGGAGAGGTCCGGAACTGAGGCTTGGATAGGTTGTTGTCGGCCTGTACAATACCATTTGTGTATACTTGTAACATCACAGGGAGAGAGAGCGTCATTCACTTGCAAGGGAATCTAGACGGTCTTGCCCCATCCTCATATATATCTCTCTCTATAGCCCGTTTCTAACCCCTCCCACGAAACCCTGTCCAGATCATGCCTCATGCCAGAACCCAGCCCAGAACGCCGCCCATGCAGAAGACCTACCGCCCACCCTACCCTATCCCATTTCTTATCAGCTGCCCTCAAACTCAAGCCTTGGCACCCTTCGCCTTCTCCTTCAACCAGTCAATCACCCCATCCACGGCATCCATGTCGCTCGCATCGAGCTGATCCCCCTTCCCATGCTCATGCCCCGCCTTCTTCAACTCCTCTGCCGCCGCATCCATAGCAGGCTGATGATTCCTCACCGCCGAGCTCAGCGCATAGACAGCCTTCCTCCTTACCGCCTCGTCCTCGCCCTCGCGCGTGGCCAAGCCGACCAGCGGCGGCACGCCGCCGTGGGCCAGGAAGCGCGCCTGGCTGGTGGCATTGTTCTGCACGGCGGTGCCGACGCACCACGCGGCCATGCGCCGCAGCTCGCGCTCGTCGTGCGCCAGCAGCTCGATCAGCGGCGCCCACAGCGCCAGCGGCTCCAGGTTGTTGGCGTTGTCGAGCGACTCGATCATCTGCTCGAAGTTGTCGAAGGCGATCAGCTTGTTGTCCAGGTCCACGGACGGGTCCCGGATGGCGGCCATGGCGGCGCGCATCAGGTCGGCTTCGGACGGGCCGCCGAAGAGGGCGGAGAGGAGCTCTGGGTTGAGGTTGCTGGCCGGTGTTGCTGTTGAGGAGGGGTCGGTCGGGGTGTCATTGGCGGTGGTGGTGTCAGAGGAGTGTGTGGTTACGCCGGTTGCGCCGTTGGGGCCGCCGGCGGCGGTGGAGGACGGGGCTGAGTTCTCGATGCCCCATTTGAGGAGGTTGTTGAGATTTCTGTCCATTTTGGAGGGGTATGAGGGGGGGTTGGAAGTGCGGGCGGTTTGGTTGTTTCCTTTTTTGCTTGTGGTTTTCGATTTGACTCTATTTAGGCCTTGAGACGTCAGGACTAAGTGTTAAAAAAGTCAGGGTGTAGTGTCGAAGGGGGTGTTTGTTGCAAGGCTGACACTGGTATTTGAGAGTTGCCCAATCTTTCTTTGCCGGCCAAAAGTTCGCGATTCTCGCCCTGGCGTTCAGGAAGGTTCAAGAAATTTCCATCCGAATCAGGTTAGCGCCACTTGGCGCGGAAGATAGGATGTGCTTCCTCTGGCCGCCTCGAGGCTGAGAAAGAGGGAGAAGCCCTCGGCAGGTAGTAAGAACTGTATTAGACCCTTTACAATCGTTGCTCGAGCTCCTGAACGGATTTTTAAACTATTTTCAGGAAGAACCATCTGGTCTGGCCGGACGCGTCGACTGTATCCTTGGGCGGTCTGTGCTTTACCCCTCCAAAGCCAAGAAAAAGCTGCCCCACCTTGCCCCTCGTCGCCGCTCTTGTCGGAAACTTTTTGCGCGAGTGGGAGCTTGGATAATTTTCAGGTTGCTCGATGGAGTCACAGGGAGTATCATCAGCGGGTTTAAATGAGTGCCGAACAATGTATAATCACCGGTGCTTCGTCTTGCCCATCATTCAGGGGCAATATCCGGCCCAAGATACCCCGGAGATGGCGATATTTCGGATCGGCCGAGCTGCAGTGGGTGGAGCTCCGCCCCTGATCTCACTGCCTAGACTGGTGCGTAATGCCCCTTTTGTGCAAGCCAGGGCAGCTTCTGTTCCCCAGCGCCGTATTTCGTAGTGCGGTTTAGCATTGTGACCGGCGGCGTCATGTGGAACATCCGGCTTCAGGCTGCTGCTATAAGATCCAAGTGTATCGTCTGGAATGCTGTTTCGAGTTCTGCCACCGCCAAGCAGCATACGTAGACCTCCTAGGCTGATGCGGCAGACCCTCAAGGTCAGGACGACTTCAAAGAGCAGAAACGCGGTGCCTGCTTGGCGAGATAGTTGGGGGTGCGTATGTCTTTATCACAACGGCGGCAGCGAGACCATCGTGATAGCCGTCGAAACCGTTGAGAGGTTGGGGCAAACGTCAGCTTTGTCCGTCTGACGCGCTGAAAGCACACCGTGCCAGGACCTCGCAGCACCCCCGCGGCGTGGCAACACTGCTGCCAAGAAGACTGCTGTTGGGCGTCACTGCACCGTAGCTTTCGTGCCACGTACTGTTTGACGGCTGATGAACCTGGCAAAAGATGTGAGCGATGCCTTGGCAAGATGGTTTCGCGAGCTGTGCGATTCCCCGCTGCCTGGAATGCGACTGTCGAGCTGGTGTTTGTGGTCTGGCGGTCCCAGCCACAGCGAGTTACGAACGCTGTGGCCATTTTTTGGACCAACAGGCTCACTCTCAGCAACGCGCCAGCGTTAAAGCGGCAGGCGAATTCCCCTGGCTTGTGCCAATGAGGCAGCCTGATCTGCCTCAACGGAACCCCACCAACATCCACACCGCCCACCCGCCGCGCTTGCTGCCCCACAGAAACCTCCCAGGTTTCTTGCAGGGGCCCAAGCCTTCCTTCCTCCACCCGCACACATATCCCCCCTCAACCCACGCCAACCCAAGCACTGACCTTAAATTCACCTCCCCTTTCCAACCTCGCGCCGCGACACCAGCCATCTCTTTCTCCTGCCTCTGCTGCGTGCTTCGCAACAGATACCATCACGACTCTCACTGCCGATCCGGGGATCGCACGAGCTGATTAATTAACCCTCTTCTTTTCATTTTTCGCACCTTTCCAGTCTATCAAAATGGAGGGTAAGTGGGCAGCTCCCGGTCTCGGAAACCCGACCTCTCCTGGTCGGGCTCATCATCGGCGCGCGCATTGCATGCTTTCGAGTAGTTACTGATCAAGCTTTTGCTATACAGAAGAAGTTGCTGCCCTCGTCATCGACAATGGGTAAGCCGACCCCCCACCCCCCCTCATCTCACCGACTCGGCGACTGCGGGGGAAGCATCGTCAGCTCCGGCCCACTCGTTCCGTCCAGTTCGTCGCCGAGTCAACACAATATCTTCACAAAAAAAAAGACAAGGTTTTTTTGGTTGGATGGAGCTGACATGCGACCAGCTCCGGCATGTGCAAGGCCGGTTTCGCCGGTGATGATGCGCCCCGCGCTGTTTTCCGTAAGTCTCACAGACCCGGTTTGAGCTTGGTCGGCGATAAGCCGAGCTTTAGCTCTTGGTTGGAATAATACAAACAGACAAGCTAACCGACTCGTCCAGCGTCCATTGTCGGTCGTCCCCGTCACCATGGGTAGGCTAAATCCCGGTATTCCTACCATCTATTCCGGCTCGTCAACTGACGCTCCGCTAGCATCATGATCGGTATGGGGCAGAAGGACTCGTATGTCGGTGATGAGGCGCAGTCCAAGCGTGGTATCCTCACGCTGCGCTACCCCATCGAGCACGGTGTCGTCACCAACTGGGACGACATGGAGAAGATCTGGCACCACACCTTCTACAACGAGCTCCGTGTTGCCCCCGAGGAGCACCCCGTGCTGCTGACCGAGGCTCCCATCAACCCCAAGAGCAACCGCGAGAAGATGACACAGATTGTGTTCGAGACCTTCAACGCCCCTGCCTTCTACGTCTCCATCCAGGCCGTCCTGTCGCTGTACGCCTCCGGTCGTACCACGGGTATCGTGCTCGACTCTGGTGACGGTGTCACCCACGTGGTGCCCATCTACGAGGGTTTCTCGCTCCCGCACGCCATCGCCCGTGTCGACATGGCTGGCCGTGACCTGACGGACTACCTGATGAAGATCCTGGCTGAGCGCGGCTACACCTTCTCGACCACGGCCGAGCGCGAAATCGTCCGTGACATCAAGGAGAAGCTCTGCTACGTCGCCCTTGACTTCGAGCAGGAGATCCAGACAGCGGCCCAGAGCTCCAGCCTCGAGAAGTCGTACGAGCTTCCCGACGGCCAAGTCATCACGATCGGCAACGAGCGCTTCCGTGCCCCCGAGGCCCTGTTCCAGCCCTCGGTCCTGGGTCTCGAGAGCGGTGGTATCCACGTCACCACCTTCAACTCGATCATGAAGTGCGATGTCGATGTCAGGAAGGACCTCTACGGCAACATCGTCATGGTGAGTTGAAGAAACGCAGGATGCGTGCAAGGACACAGCTAACGCGTAACTAGTCTGGTGGTACCACCATGTACCCCGGTCTCTCGGACCGTATGCAGAAGGAGATCACTGCTCTTGCTCCCTCGTCGATGAAGGTCAAGATCATTGCCCCTCCCGAGCGCAAGTACTCGGTCTGGATCGGTGGTTCCATTCTCGCCTCCCTGTCGACCTTCCAGCAAATGTGGATCTCGAAGCAGGAGTACGACGAGAGCGGCCCCTCGATTGTGCACCGCAAGTGCTTCTAAAGTAAGCATCAGTCAGTCTTGATGGAAGACGGCGACTTTGGGCTAAAGCGGTGTGTTGTAGTGCAGAACTTGGGCAGCTTCCCGGATCGTCGCGAGGCAGGGCCGGCGGTGCCATGGAGGGCTTGGGCGTCGCGCATGTATCTCCCGGACGAGTCTCGTCTCTTACAAAAGTTTTGACCGTGGTCAGGGATTGGTGGGCATCTAGCATTCTCCGGGCGGGTGTGTGCGTGGGGTGGCGCCGACAAGTAGGCCAAGCTTGATGATACATTTTTCGATTGGGCCCTGTTACTGGTGATTACCTCGTTCTCGTTCGTAGTTGGCCGTCAGCCGTTGGGGATATGTTGGGTTTAGAGCCAGGAATACAGGGATTAATTACCCTCCTCTTGTGGCCTTGTCTGAGCGACTCGGGTGTTGTCGGTTGACTTGCTCGCACCCTCCGAGTATTACCTCTCCCTCATGGTATTATGTCTTTTGAGTTAACTATACTCGTCCCGCCCCCCTCCAGGTTTCACCTCTCGCCCTTGGTATTATCGGCCTCTGTGTCTGGTGGCGCCCTCTCTGAATCTACTTTTTCCCAATCCCCATCCTTCTCCTCCTCCTCCTCCTCCCCTTCTTCCCCCCGTTGTTGATCTTCTCCGTCTTCTTTCCCCTCACCCTCAGCCTCAGCCTCAGCATCCGCCAACTTCTTGTACTTGCGCCGCGCCTTCTTGGCCTTGCTCGCCGCCCGCTTCTGCTTGAGGTCGCCGACGATGGCGGTCCGCGACTGGGCGCCGTGGGCGAGGTCGTCGATCTTTTGGGCCAGCAGCTCGCGCGCGATCTTGCGGTTCTGGTCGCGCGAGCGGGTCGCTTGGCATTTGACTACGATGTTGGTTGGAACGTGTTTTAGTTGGACGGCTGAGTTGGTTTTGTTCTGGGTGGTTGTGTGTGGTTATAGGTTAGTATGGGTTTTGGGGGGGGGGTTGGTTGGTTGG